>CM021101.1:335958096-336051780 GCA_007115665.2 Sequoiadendron giganteum | reverse complement strand
ATTTTGTACTAGAAAATCAAGTAGTATCATCATTTATTTTGGCATGTCAAAACTTAAAATTCCAACCATTTTGTATCCAATCTTGGCTCTTAACACTAGTCCAATTCAATCCTAATTGGGCCCACAATTTTTAAAATATTTATTACAACCTTTACTTGTGTATTTAGCCCTTTTAATACCTCCTCAAATAAATTTGAATGAGTCTTTTTTGGTTGCTTCTTCTAGGATTTACTTTTCAATATTTTTCCCTCCAACAAAACTAGTGACAAGTTTAAGAATCAACTCTAAGAAACTTGCTAAAGGGTCAAGCTCATACACAACACATGAGTTATACACAATCCTTTGAGCTTCTTCTTCACCATTCACCAAGCTTCCAAGCTCTTAAATCATCACCTACAATAATGTTATATACTCCCCTTGAGTCTAGTTTTCGACCTCCATTATCTCTTCCATCAAGTGGAGTACCCAAGGTTGGGAGAGAACATATTTCCAAAGTTGGACTACCAAGGATGAACATGCCAACCACAAGCCTCTTCAATATTTAAGAGCATTCAAATCCTGTGTAGGATTTATCTATTTATTTTCAATCAAAATAGTTTTCTTTGAAAGGTTAAAATAGTTCATTTTTCACAAAAGCAAAGTAGAATAGTTGATTATTATCTCACCTTGATCAAGATCTACAGCATCTTTTTATATTTTATTGGATTTAGTATTAGAGTATATTACTTAATCTTAACATATTATATTAGTTTACATTGTTTCGCAAAGTATTTTTATTGTGGCGGTCTATCCTTTCCAAAACCAAATAATTGTCAATAGTAAAACCACACAAACTCATAACTGAACAAGAAATCGTTAAGTTAAATGAAGAACTCAAATAGTTCAGGTAAATGATTAAAATTATTTGTTGATTTTTGCACTTTATTAGTTAATCTAGATCATCATAATTGCATGCATTGTCAAAATTCATGAAAAATAATAAAAGTAGTAGTTATCAAGCAATCATTTGATAGTTAATCAGTTTCTTTTCATTTATTGAGAAAATATAAAAACATGGGATGAATTTTCATTTATCGCATTTATTATTTGTTAGAAATTAGGATCTTAGGATACTAATCATTATAAATAAATAAAATGAGAATTATACAAGTGTAGATTTTATACATTACACAAGTATACATGGGGAAAACCCTTTCAACTAAAAAACCTCATAAAGCATCATTTTATTAAAACACTTACAAAGATAGTTTATTAAAAATACATTGAACCTAGGGACACTCCTCCACATACTTCTACATTTCCAATAATACCTTTTGTTCATAGTGATATAATTCACTATAAATTTCCAAATTCATTTACTCTCAAATGAGAGAGAACATCCTTAAATATAGAAGGGGTGGAAAAATACCTTAAGGGGTATTAGTCACACCTATTTAAAGCAACCAATCGTAAATAATTAATAATCAAATAGTTATTTTGGATCCTTTCCCTCTTAAAGTGCATCAATCATGAGGTTCCACTTGGCTCCACCTTCCTCCAACATTCTTAATCATCTTCAACCTTTGATCCATTGATCAATCATCATCTCAATCTATAAATTGAACCTCTCACAAGTCATTTGAAGGGGGGATCTTAAATGCAAATTCATTTTGTTTCTTTGGAGATAAATCACATACCATTTCTCAAGAACAAATCCATTAGAGAACAACCACACACATCTTGTGTGTGCAACAAGGAGGTTGTGAAAGAATGCTTGTTTTCTTTCATCTTTTGTTCAATTAATTTGCTTAATTGAAGATGCAATTAGGTGCAGAATAATATTTTATTTCAATTTTTGAGTCCTTGTTTTATTATCTACATCTTTCTTATTCACACAATGATCACCATCACTACACCTCTCTAAAGGTTTTCCAAAACACACCCCTATGCTACCACCATCATACAACTATTAAACACCCCATCCATTAGCAAACACTCCTTCACAAAGAGAGATCAAACATCTTAACCACCCCATGAACAAATCTCATTGTCATATTTAGGACAATCTTTCCTCGTGAAGAGGGAAGTCCTCCAAAGACTCCCTCGTTTCACTAGCTTCTACTACATGAGCAAGAGTTATATGTCCAAATGTAGGCCCCACATGAACAATATATGATAGTGATGGGTGGATTTGGATTAGAATAGGGTCTTATATGGACTTACACTCAAGTACTTATCCAATTTCTTGATCCAAACTATCAAGTCTTCTAGACATAAACTCCTTGAGTAGTTTGGAATTTCCATGCATGGTTAGCCACCTATCTTCTTATGGATTTCAACAACAAACCCTCTATCGGTCCTTCACTAAATTAATCCACATGCACTTTAGGTGCCTCATCATCATTGAATATACATCTACTTCTTTTTCTCAAGCATTCTATATAGCTTACAATCTTGTTTGAAGATCTCTCATCAAGATCACCATTTTCCACTCTATGGTCAATCTTCTCCTCCTTTTCTAAGAGGAGTTTCTTGTTTTCCATTCCATTTCCTTGCCAGGTATCAAATAGTTACACTCTACAAATTCTACCTCATAGCCTCAATGTTGGAAAATGTCTTCATTATTTTCTACCCACACAAATAAATATGAAAAATAGAATTATCTTTGTAGGTTAAAAACCTTGCCATGATACCAAATGGTGCAATCACAATTAGGGGTCACAATTAAGAGAATTCTTAGACCACACAACCCTTAAGAGTTTACACATTTCTCACCCAATAATTAATTACACACTTCCACCTCTACTTAGCATCACTCCCTTTTTTATATCAAACAGACAACTTGGATACTAAGTTATATTTGGATATTAAGTTATATTTCCATTCAATATAATTTTTCAAACCTATGTTTATTACACTTTAAATAAAAAATAAGGTTAATATAATAGATTGTATACATAATTTATTAATTTTATATTCATTTGACCCTTTTTTGCAGTTATGTGGACATGGTTTGAATTTTCTATTAAGACCTATTTTTTGCAACACGTGAAACATATTATCCCACAGAACATGTTCAACTAAAGAGGGGGTTCAATGAAACCACTTTCAACCCAACCCTTTGATCCATTTTCCCCACACCCCTATGTCTGTTGGGTTTTTGCCTTAACCTTCTGGTTTGTTTCTCCTTCGGCCTTGGCATTTTTCCTCTATTTATGGCATTTACCACCATATCGCACCTGAATTTTTTGCCCCTGGCGGTTATCGCCATACTACGGTCAGTGAAGACCTTCACCGCGGTGGCCACGGTGAAGCCGTCGGCAGTGGTCTGGCGGTTACCGCCATACCATGGGCGATGGGTCCACTCACCGCAGTGGCCGTGGTGAGACCACCTACGGTCTGCCTAGCAGTTACCGCCCTACCACAGTTGGTGCTCGGTGTGACCGCAGTGGCCGCAGTATGACCACTGGCGGTCTGCCTGGCGGTTACTGCCCTACCACAGTCAGTGCTTAGTGTGACCACGGTGGCCACAGTATGACCACCGGCAATCTCCCAGAGCTGTTACCGCTCTACCACGGTGAGACCTGGCAGTCTCCGTGGTAGCGCGGTATGACTGCTGACGGTCTACTGGGCGGTTACCGCCATACCGTGAGGCAATGCCAACAGGGCTGCGGTAACGCGGTAGGAGCTCGGGTCTAAGTTTGACTGAGTTGGACTCGGTGATAGTGCGACAGGCGAATGACAGTTTGGCACGTGGTAGGTTGACTGCATCTGGTTGGCCAAAGACAAAGAAGGGTTAGAGCACGATGAAGACTTGGGTGAGCTCAGGCGAGCTCACTGCCATACCACGGCTGGGTCAAATGGACTCGGTGGTAATGCGGTAGGAGCTCAAATGGGCTAGGAGCTCGATTGACCGAGTTGGACTTGACTATCAGAGCGACCAACAAATGAGATGGCAACACGTGGAAGATCTTTATGATCTGGTTGGCAAAAGCTTTATTTCCTGATTATGATTGGGTTGCATTATTGAATGGAGGTTGATGGACATGTTTTCACCAACCTGTTTAATGATGTGCGACTCGATCCATGTTGTTTGAGCAATGCACGTTATCAGTGAAGTATGGGTGCTTGCAGGTGGATAATTTAATTATCCTAATGACCGTTGAAGGCTGGACTGGCAAGACAGGTTGGCACACAGTATATGTATTCTGGTGTGCAAATCGATACTGATGATGATCAATAACAAAGAGAAGTTGAGAGTGTTCGAGTGGTTCAACCGTGAACACTTAGACTCTCGAATCTGGTAAGATGTGAACTTGTGAGGCCAAGAGGTTGGGTTGGCCGTGAGGCTGCCTATGACAGTCATTTGTGAGGAGCTAAAGGGAATCTACACAGTATGTCATGAGAACATTGTAACTGTGTGAAGATTCTATTATGTGTTTCCTGTATTCTTTCTCCAGATGAACAAGATGTAATATCCTGAAGGGCATAGCTTTGTGTTTGTATTGTAACCGATTTTTAGTTACTGAATAATACAAGTGAGCTGAATGTTTTGGAGGTGGGGTTTTTTTACCTGAAAAGGTTTTCCCCACGTATATCTATGTGTTCATGTTTTGTCTTTCATGGTTTTCTGATTCATGTTCTTGAATCTATGCTTGTGTTGAATCTGTCTTTTTTTTGCATTCACTTCTCTCAGAGGATCAATGGGAGATCAACTATGTATGTTTCCGCTTTATGGCATAGTTGGTTCTGTCTTTGTTGAGATTTTGATTTGAAATCACTAAGGCACTATTGTCTTAGATGTGTTCTATGATGTCAGACCGAACTCCGCATCCCCAACAAGTGGTATCAAAGCAAGTTTGAAGGAGGTCGAGGCTTGATGATACCAACCATTGGTATCAAAGTCTTCTCCTGGTTGTTGGAAAACTGGGTATTTCTCCTGTGATGATTTCTTAGCCTAGAAAGCTTGAGGAATTCTGGAGAAATCAGTTGGCGATTGATCCTTCGATGAGTGGAAGTGTGTGCTTCATTGATTCAACACACAGGTTTGAAAGACGCTGGAGATGATTGGAGTTGGTCATGTTGTGGTAACATGGTCCTTGGCAACTGGCTCGCAGCAAAAGTTCTTGATGAAAAGGGCATGAGAAGTGCTTGTGGTTGTGTTGCAGCGAAGCATGGTCTCATACTGGGTGTCTGTGTGAGAGGCTCCCTGGTGGTATGGACTTGCTTGTGTTGTTGATCAGCTATGGAGAGTTGTGCTTGTGCTGGGTGTTTTTGACTTAGCACTGAAGGCAGTTTCTCTGGTGCTCTGATCGCATGGAGGCTATGAAGTGACCTTGGTGGTCTGTAACTTCTGGATAGCTTGGATCTCTCTTTTGCTTGTGCATGATTGTGGCATTGGAACTGGTCTGATATAGACCTGTTATTCTTGTATGCCTGTGTCTTGCACTTGCATGGTTTCAGATTCATGTCTTTGGCTCTGAAGGTTTTATGTAGATTTTCCTAAAAAGTCTATGACGCGTATTCATGTTTATTTTCATTGTTCTAGTTAACTGTGATGGTTGTGTGCAGACTCCTAAGTCGTCCAGATGAGCAATGAATATGGAGATGCGTGGGTGTTTTATAAACACTATGGTTTTGCAGGTTTTACACGGTCAAGAGAAAACTTGCATTTTGTGGAGCTGTTGTCTGCTATTTTCCAGATCCTGGCTTTTGGGGTATGACTGGATGAGATAGCTACAGTTCGACTTGTTTGGAGGAGAGTTATCTTCTCTGCATGAGAGTATTGGTATGTGTTTTCTTTCAGCATTCTTGTGGTGTTACTTGTTGGTTACCTAGACTATGGTGCTCGAGTGGCGGACATGACTGGAAAATCAGACTTAATGATGATCAGGTGTTTGAGTCATGTTTTGTCTACTTTGGTTGTTCTCTTTGATGATCTCAGTTTTGTAGTTTCTAGTGCGATGATAGATTTGCAGTTTTCATTTGGTTGCATCCACGAGTTGTGCATTGTTGTGGGTTTGCCTTACCTACATGTTTGTTGTGGGACAATTCGAAAGTGGACTGTCTATATCCATGAGGTTTTAACTATGTGGTGCAGATCTATTAGCTGACCTTGTCTGTGGTCTCTTGTGCATTGGCATGGTTGTTTTGAGATGAGAGGAGGAATGGCGTTTGAGTACCTGAATAGTCAGTGATGGGGATCTGAAGCATGTGAATCACAATGTCATGGAGAGCTGGATACACTAGCTAGTGTAAGCTTTTGACAGTGATGGTGTGGTCAGTCATGATGCTTGGAGAGCTCGGTATCACGTTTCAGTGGGATCTTTAGCAGTGACTGTGGATTCATCACTTGGTGATGAATGATCTTCTTTGGTGTTGCAGATGCTTCTTGGGGACTCTTAGATCATGTTGTTGCAGAAGATGTTCTTTCGTATCTGCATGGTCACTATTTGAAGATGTGCAGCATCTTGGAGCCATGAAGGACCTTGGTAATCTTTGGCTAAGATGCTAGTGGTGCTTGACAGGTGATGTTGGTTTAGAGTTTGTTTGTTTTATGTCATGTATACTCTTTCTTGTGCATTAGAGTTTTGGCATGTTGCTTTGCTCTTGAACACCATGGAAATTTCACTTGAAGCATGGTATCTCCTAAGGGGGATGTGTAGATCATGGTGTCATGATAAGTTCCTAGTTCAGCTGGTTTGGACCTTTGACAATGGTCTATGTTGAGAAATTATGTCTCAACTTTCAGCTTGAAGTCTCTACTTTTCTTGACTTGGCAAAAATCAGGTGTTTCAGTTGTTTACCATCGTACTGCGCCTGGCCTCATCTCTGCCTTAACCGCTTTACTGCAACAATCAGTTCTTACCCTAGCGGTACCGCAATGGAAGGGTGGTGGTTACCTCGTTACCACTCGCAGTCTTGTCCCTGACCGTGGTGACTGCGGTTTCCATCGCTCGGTCGGTCTGGTTGGTCACCATCATACCGCGAGCGGTTAAGTCCTTGACCGTGGTGGTGGCAGTGAGACCGCCTGCGGTCACGTTGGCTACTACCGCCTTACTGCTGGCGGTGGGTCCACTCACTATGGTGAGACAGCCAGCGGTCTGGCTGACGGTCACCGCCCTACCATGGAGTGGTCTGTCAACCCCCACAATAGCGCAGTTTGACCACCACCGCACCATGGCCAGTTACCTCGTTGCCACAGCTAGTGACAACCCGAACGGCAGTAGCACAGGATAATTAGCGGACGAGCTCGGTGAAGTCTGTGGGTGAGCTCGGTTGAGCTCACCGCATTACCGCGGGCTAACTCGGTTGGTGCTCTGGTAGCGTGGGCAGGTCTTGGACGAGCTAGGTTGGCCGAACCGCCATACTGCAGATGGGTCAGTTCAACTCAGTGGTAGAGTGGGGAAGCTTGAGGGAGATCGGTCGGCCTCACTGTATTACCGCAGGTGGGTCAACTCAGCTTGGCGATGGAGCGGTATGAACGAAGGGAGCTC
This sequence comes from Sequoiadendron giganteum, assembly GCA_007115665.2. Taxonomy (NCBI): domain Eukaryota; kingdom Viridiplantae; phylum Streptophyta; class Pinopsida; order Cupressales; family Cupressaceae; genus Sequoiadendron; species Sequoiadendron giganteum. The sequence goes on along the minus strand of CM021101.1, from coordinate 336,044,305 downwards.
GGATGGGCTCAGACCAATGATTGATCGAGTTGGACTCGGTGGCAGGAGCAATAGGCGAATGCATATCGAACACGTGGCAGGTTGACTATTTCTGGTTGGCCAATGCCATTTGTAGCAACAACAATTATTGCAAGCCATTTTTGGCTGGCAAACAAGACCCAATTTGGGTGGTGGCATTAATGCCTGGGTGGCTCAATGCAGGAAGATTAACATGGGCAGATCATTGGTGTGATTGGATCAGAGATTGATGTACCTTGTGATCGGCAGTTGATTGAGTAGAATTAAATGCATCGTATGACTTATGTGAGTTGAGTACGTGATTGCATGAGATAGTGATTTTCGAACTGTATGTTTTTTCAGAGAAAACATTGTAACAGTGAGATAGTTTTGGAAGTGTTGTTGTGAGTTGATCAGAGAAGACTGTCTATTGTATGTAACCATTTCTGTTACTGTAATATAATTGTCTTGACTTTGAGTGGTGGGTTTTTTACTTGAAAAGGTTTTCCCACGTATATCTTCTGTCAACTGTGATTGCTTATTTCTGATTGTCTTTTCTATGCTTATTGTATTTATCTCAAATATTTTTGAAAGCTATTAGGAACTAATTTATGCTCTTCTCCTCTACTGTATTAGTGTTAAGGGAATGTATTCAACACTATTGGGTTATTATATCCTGCATGTTTTTCCCTTCAAGGGGTATCAAAGTCTGGCCCGTTGTGTTACCCTTGAAAGAAAGCTCGGTTTTTTGTTACTAATACTGTTTTAGTGGGAGTCTTGCATTGTTGAAACTTGTTTCTATTTGAGATGGCGAGTACATTAGGTAGAGTAGACATTGAAAAAATTAATAACAGCAACTTTGAGTTGTGGAAACTCAAAATGGAAGACTTCTTGGTGGATAGAGACCTCTGGATTGCAGTGTCTGGAACTAAGCCACAAAGTATGACTCAAGAGGCTTGGGATCTTGCCGATAGAAAGGAAAGAGGTCTAGTAAGACTGAGTCTGTCTGATTTTGTTCTCTTGAACGTTCATGAGGAGCAGTCTATAGCTTCATTGTGGAAGAAGCTTGGTGATATTTATCAAGGAAAGTCTCTGGTAAATAAGTTATTCTTGAGGAAGAAGTTGTACTCCTTGAAAATGGATGAAGGTGCATCTGTTGCAGACCATCTGAATTCGTTTAACATGAGTGTTACTCAGTTGGCATCTGTAGGTGTAAAGACAGAGGAGGAAGATCATTGCATGCTCTTGTTTTGTTCATTACCTGACAGTTGGGATCATTTGGTGATGGCTATTGGAAGCACAACCACTACATTCAAGATGGATGACGTGGTTGCTTAGCTCTTGTCTGAAGAAATGCGAAGGAAGTCCTCTAAGATGGCCAAATAGGCTCTTGTTGTTCGAGGTAGACCGAAGGAGAAGGGCAAGAAGAAAGACAAGAAGTCAAAATCCAAATTTGTAAGGAGACCGAAGTCTCCTGGTAAAAACTTCAAGGTGAGATGTTGGAACTGTGGGCAACCTGGTCATATCAGGAAGGACTGTAAGGAGAAGAAGAAGCATAATGCCTCTGACAATGAATCTTCTCATAGTGATGCAGATGCCTTCATTGCAGCAGCCTTGACAACTCAGGCATCAGATGATGTCTGGTTGGTCGACTCAGGTGCGTCCTTTCACATGACATCTAATATAGAATGGTTCTCTAAATACGAGAAGTATGACGGTGGAAAGGTGTACTTGGAAAGTGATTCAACACTGGAGATAGTTGGCAGAGGAAGAGTCAGAATTCAGTTTCCTGACGGGAGAGTCAAAGGTATTGGTGGCGTACTTCACATACTAGGTCTGGCTCGAAATCTTCTCTTTATCAGTAAGTTAAATGATGTTGGTGTAGAAGTTTATTTTTCAAGTAAGGGATGTAAAATGGCTAGAGGTGCAATGGTGTTGGCTAACGGTGTTCGTATTGGCACTCTGTACAAGCTGGATGCACGTCCTATTCTTTGTAACAATGCCTCTGTAAAGTCATGCAATGTTGCACTTGTAGAGAAAGATGAAGACACTTCTCTGGCTACAAATGTTTTGGAGGTAAAACTCCTAGCTGAGAAGACTATGCTATGGTATCATAGACTTGGTCACATAGGTGAGAAAGGTTTAAAAACCTTGAAGAGTAAAAATCTTGTAACAGGGCTTGATGATTGTAACCTTGAGTTCGATTTTTGCGAACATTGTATCTATGGAAAACACCGTGTTTCTTTTTTTTCTAGTCCTCATAAATCTTTTGGTATATTGGATTATGTTTATTCAGATGTGTTTGGTCCAGTTGATGTTCCTTCGTTATCAAAGTCTAGATACTATGTTTCTTTTATTGATGATTGTTTGAGAAGGGCATTTGTATACTTTCTTAAAAGTAAATCAGAAGTGTTCAGTCGATTTAAAGAATTTAAATCTTTGGTAGAGAATCAGACTGGAAGGAAAAATAAATATTTGAGGACAGACAATGGAGGTGAATTTTATTCTACATATTTTGAAAGGTATTGCACTGATCATGGAATTAAGAGGCATAAGACAACGCCTTACACTCCATAGTAGAATGGAGTTGCTGAAAGGTTGAACAGGACGTTGATGGAAAAGGCAAGGAGTATGTTGAGCGGTGTTGGTCTGGAGCAGAAGTTATGGGTTGAGGTTGTGGCTACAGAATGTTATCTAATAAATAGAACTCCTTTCTCTGCCCTTGTTGACAAGATGCCTTTGGAAGCATGGTCTGGTAAGAAGCCCTCTCTGAGGCATGTTTGTGTGTTTGGTTGTGAGGCATATATTTATGTGCCAAATGAAAAAAGATCTAAATTGGATAACAAGGCTATCAAATGTATTCTCATCGACTATCAAATGTATTCTCAGCAGCTAGTGAAAACTCGGATGGCGATAGCGCGGGACGGTTAGCTGAGGAGCTTGGTGAAGTCTGTGACCGAGCTCACCGCATTACCACGGGCCGACTCGGCTAGTGCTCCGGTAGCGCAGGCAAGTCTTGGATGGGCTCAGTTGGCCAAACCGCCATACCATGGACGGATCAGTTCGACTCGGCGGTAGAGTAGGGAAGCTTGAGGGAGCTCGGTCGGGCTCACTGCATTACCGTGGGTGGGTTGACTCAGCTCAGTGGTGGAGTGGTATGAACGAAGGGAGCTTGGATGGGCTCGGACTAGTGATTGACCGAGTTGGACTCGGTGGTAAGAACGATAGGCGAATGCAAATTGGACATGTGGTAGGTTGATTGTTTATGGTTGACCAATGTTATTTGTAGCAACAGCAGTTATTGCAGGTCATTTTTGGCTGGCAAACAGGACCCGATTTGGGTGGTGGCATTAATGCCTAGGTGGCTCGATGCAAGAAGATCGACATGGGAAGATCATTGGAGCGATTGGATCAGAGATTGATGTACCTTGTGATCGGTGGTTGATTGAGTAGAATTAAATGCATCGTATGACTTATGTGAGTTGAGTACGTGATTGCATGAGATAGTGATTTTTGAACTGTATGTTTTTTCGAAGAAAACAATGTAACAGTGAGATAGTTCTGGAAGTGTTTTTGTGAGTTGATCAGAGAAGACTGTATATTGTATGTAACCGTTTATGTTACTGTAATACAATTTTCTTGACTTTGTGTGGTGGGTTTTTTACTTGAAAAGGTTTTCCCACGTATATCTTCTATCAACTGTGATTGCTTATTTCTAATTGTCTTTTCTATGCTTATTGTATTTATCTCAAATAGTTTTGAAAGCTATTAGGAACTAGTTTATGCTTTTCTCCTCTATTGTATCAGTGTTAAGGGAATGTATTCCGCACTATTGGTTCATTAGATCCTGCATGTTTTTCCCTTCAGTCTGGTGGGTTTCTCTTTGCTTTAAGTACCTTGGTCATATGCTGGAGGACTTCATGTTTATTGCAGTGATGCAGTTTGGAGTTAGCATGAGATGGCAGGTTGGTTGGTGCTCATGGATGCATGGAGAATAAGGTGAGGTTGGAATTCTTTTCAGAATCTTGTTGTTTCAGCTGAAAGTCTGAGTAGCCTGCCCCTTGGTTGAACATGAGTTCAATAGAGACCATGAAGGAGAATGCTCTTGGGTAAGTCACGATGACTTGTATATCTTGGAGGAGCATCTTTTCTTTTCTTCTTGGTCTGCTCGGCAGTAAAGTTTATTTGAAAGGTATTCACCCATTATATCTTTCAGATGTGAGTTATGCTTTATTTTTCATGGATATGAATCTTGAGTTGTTTTGAAACTCTGGAGGATTCATAATGGAAGGTGGATAGCATAGTGTATCTCCTTGTTCTCTTCAGGACTGATAGGAGATGGTTACATGGGTTAGTTTGATCTTCTTTGAGATTCTTACATTCTATTGGATGTTGTTAAGGCTTTCCCTTTGGGATGTGAAGAAGATCATTCTTGTCACAACTAGCATATAGAAGTTTTTTTAGAAGGACATATTTTGATTTGTTGTTTCTCTCTATTCTGGTCTCTTCTTCCTCAATGTTCTTGACTTTAGATGTGGGATTTCTATGTGGAGCCATGTTGGTCACTTGTTTGTGATCATGTGTTGTCACTCAAGTGATGACTTGAAGGTTCCTGTGTTTCCTTCTTCAGTCAGATATGGAACCTTGGAAGAACGGTGGAAGATGGTTGAGAGAAATGTTCCATGCAGCAGGTAGTTGTAGGGTGTGTAGATCAGAGTGGGTGTTTCTCGAAATTACATGGTTACTCATTTCTATGTGCAGAGATTGGTGGACTTGGTATGCCTGAATCATTATGTGATGGCGTTTTGTTTGCAATCATCTGGTCAGTACCTTTGCAGTGGGAGTACCTGGATGTGTTTGGTCTTCCTTGACTGGTTGACACATGGTGCTTGTTCTTGCTGAGATGGGTGGTTATGTGATGGCATGAGTCTGTTGATGGTCATACCTTAGAGGTATGGATGACTAGATGGTTAGCACTTGTTGTGGGTGCTATTTTCAGTCATGTAGGGTTTGATCAGTTGGATGAGGGCAGTCAGTTTGTGGTTTCTTTTCTGGCTGATGTTCTATCTTGTTCTGGAGATTGGTTTTTTGTGTTCCCGTTGTGCTTCGTTTGTTGCTGTTGTTTTGGTCCCTTTGTCGCCTGAAGGATTAGATGCTTGCGTTCCTGAGACTGGTGCTTTTTTACCTTAGCGTGTTCCTATGTTTGGAGTTGCTGCCTAAGATGGTGAACATTTTTTGATGTCGTTGCAGGGGTCTTAGTTGGAGCATGGGAGCATGGTGTTGGTCCGTGTTCGGGTGTTTGGAGGAAGCCTGAAAGCCTAAGTCAAGTGGGAGATTGTTGGGTTTTTTCCTTAGCCTTCTGGCTTGTTTCTCCTTCGGCCTTGACATTTTTCCTCTGTTTATGGCGTTTACCACCATACCGCGCTTGACTTTTTTGCCCCTAGCGGTACCGCGGTGACAAGTCTAGTGGTTACCGTGGTCAGCGAAGACCTTCACCGCGGTGGCCGCAGTGAAGCCATCGGCGGTGGTCTGGCAGTTACCACCATACCGCGAGCGGTGGGTCCACTCACCGCAGTGGCCATGGTGAGACCGCCTGCAGTCTGCCTGGCGGTTACTACCCTACTGCGGTTGGTGCTCGGTGTGACCGCGGTGGCCACGATATGACCACTGGCGGTCTACTTAGCGGTTACCGCCCTACTGCGGTCAATGCTCGGTATGACCGCGGTGGCCGCTGTATGACCACTGGCGGTCTGCCAGAACGGTTACCGCTCTACCAAGGTGAGACCTGGAGGTCTTCGCGATAGTGCGGTATGACCGCTTGATGGTCTGTTGGGTGGTTACCGCCATACCGCGAGGCAATGCCAACAGGGTTGCGGTAACGCGGTAGGAGCTCGGATGAGCTCGGGTCCAAGTTTGACCAAGTTGGACTTGGTGACAGTGCGACATGTGAATGATAGTTTGGCACGTGGCAGGTTGACTGCATCTAGTTGGCCGAAGACAAAGAAGGGACAGAGCACGATGAAGACTTGGGTGAGCTCGGGCGAGCTCACCACCATACCGCAGCTGGGTCGAATGGACTTGACGGTAACGCGGTAGGAGCTCAGACAGGCTAGGGGCTCGATTGACCGAGTTGGACTTGACTGTCAGAGCGACCAACGAATGAGATGGCGACACATGGAAGATCTTTATAATCTGGTTGGCCGAAGCTTTATTTCTTGATTACGATTGGGTTGCATTATTGAATGGAGGTTGATAGACATGTTTTCACCAACCTATTTAATGTTGTGTGGCTCGATGCATGTTGTTTGAGCGATGCACGTTATCAATGAAGTATGGGTGCTCGCAGGTGGATAATTTAATTATCCTGATGATCGTTGAAGGTTGGACTGGTAGGATAGGTTGGCACACAGTATATGTATTCTGGTGTGCAGATCGATACTGATGATGAGCGATAATAGAGAGAGGCTGAGAGTGTTCGAGCGATTCAACCATGAACACTTAGACTCTCAGATCTGGTAAGATGTGAACCTGTGAGGCCAAGAGGCTAGGTTGGCTGTGAGGCTGGCTATGACATTCATTTGTGAGGAGCTAAAGGGAATCTACACAGTATGTCATGAGGACATTGTAACTGTGTGAAGATTTTATTCTGTGTTGCCTGTATTCTTTCTCCAGATGAACAAGATGTAATATCCTTAAGGGCATAGCTCTTTGTTTGTATTGTAACCAGTTTTTAGTTACTGAATAATACAAGTGAGCTAAATGTTTTGGAGGTGGGGTTTTTTACCTGGAAAGGTTTTCCCCACGTATATCTATGTGTTCATGTTTTGTCTTTCATGGTTGTCTGATTCATGTTCTTGAATCTGTGCTTGTGTTGAATCTGTCTTTTGTTTGCATTCACTTCTCTCAAAGGATCAATGGGAGATCAATTGTGCATGTTTTCGCTTTATGGCATAGTTGGTTGTGTCTTTGTTGTGATTTTGAATTGAAATCACTAAGGCACTGTTGTCTTAGACGTGTTCTATGATGTCAGACCGAACTCTACATCCCCAATAATATCCATATATACTCATGCATGCTCAACTATCAACAATCATTTAAGTCTTTAACAATTATACAGAGAATATGTAATGGTATTAGATATCTCTACACTAATGAACATGACTCCCGAATGAACATGATTCTCATGCTTCATTAAAATCTAGAAATTTTTTGGGTGTTTGATTTATGACATTAGTTTTAAAACTTGCAAATTTTGGCCCTACAAATGCTTCAAGATCATGTAGATAATTATCCAAAGTAATGCATATCATTTTTGTGGCTTTGAATATTCTACATTATAAAGTTTAGTTGAGGGTCAATATGGGAGGAGAGTTTGACAATAGCATCAACAAATTTTCTTATGTGTGATTTTTATACAATGCTCCAATCAATGAATGATTTTCTTGAAACAATCTATGTGATAGTCTATGCGATGAAAACCAATTAATATTAATGGCATTAAATAATTTTGTTTCGATAAATCTTTTATATATATATATATATATACAACTCGCAAACAAGATCTACTCATTTAAAATAAATTGATGCAAGCTACCTCAAATTTTCAAATGTCAAGTCATTACATGGGTTATGTAGTGAATACTAATCATATCATGCATGCCTTAATATTCCACATACTCCTTGCAACTATGGAATCATCCATACCTCCAATATGCTTTTGAATAATTTTAGCGATTTAAAAATAGATCTTCAACTGTGGAACATTCTCTAATTTTATGAACTCCAAGATGATGAGACTAGCATTAATGATTCTCAATTGTAAGCATGCATGCTCACCCAAGAATACTATTTACGATCACTACTTTATCAAGAGATAATGCCAACAATGTCAAGCTATTATTTTTTTCTTGAATATCCCACTTCTTAACCTAAACAACATTGAGCCCATCCCAACTACTATTGCTAGACCAAAGAGAATATTGACACTACAAAAAGGGGCATTACATTCTTATATTCTAGATAACATGCATCTTTGGACAACCTTTATTTATAATGTGACAAAATTATGAGTTATAGCCTTGGATGATTGACTTGCTTCCTTCACCTTTCCAAACAAAGTAGATATATTATCTTCATATCTACAAACTTTATTTTTTCTTGAGGTTAACCATCCTTAAATCGATTTTTTGCAACCAATTGGTATCAAAAGCAAGAGTCTAAGTTGATACATCTTCAACTAACAACCAAGGACATAGAAGTATCATATCTACCAAAGTCACCTGGGGCACGATCCCAACCTCATCACTTATTCATTGCACCTCTAGGTTTTGAACCTTGGAGGATGTTGTAATCAAGGAGTGCATCATTAACCTCACCAATCATGGCTAAAATCTTTATCTAGGAATGTATTTTTCTTTTTTAAATGGGCAACATTCGAAGCATGAACATGATGCTATTAAGCTTTTCACTACACTTTCACTCACCATTTGTATTAACCTTGTTGCAAACTTTGCCCACATTGTTCTCCTCATTTGTAACCATTCCTATGAATGGATACTTCAAAATCGATTCAAGATGAAAATCCATGGCACGTCCCATTAACAAATATTTCCATTTTACAATATGTTATGATCACCAACGTCATTCTCAATGTGCAAAATTGATTCTTAATTTTTTATCTCCTAATTGCACAAGTTTGTTATTTCTAATAGAAACTCCTTCACAAATATAATTAGAATGTTGTCGATAATGAAACACATTGCAATTGACATTGAAAAATACATCTTGATTCTTTATTGTTGAAGGACTTGAATGCCTTATTTATAAAAATGGGGCATTACTTCTTAGATGGTCCATTATTGTTTGTCATTGAGGCTAGCCATTTTCTTACAGGAGACTTGAGATTTATGAACACAATAGAAATCAAGTAATATACATTAACTAACTTGTAAGAATCTAGATGTGTTATGTATGCAAGCAATCTTAACAAACTAATATAGAGTATTAAGAGATTTATTACATGTTTGCCTATTTTCACCTAGATTTGTGAAGATCTCAATCCAAGAAAGTTATTCCATCACAATAATTGATCTAGTAGTTATTAACAATGTCACATCAATATGTGATATACACTATGTTTCACACCTTTATACAATGTTAGGCAAAATGGTATGTTGAAATTATTAACAAAACATAAACCCCAAATATTGGATAAAATGTAAATCTTCCATTATGTTATTGTTCCAAAACTCTTATTGCATACATGCTCCAACCATGTGGTTTGCAAGATGTTTCACAATCTTATGCAATGTTACACAGAGCAAATTTGAAAGTGTATATGATACAAACTTTGAATGTTTATGTAAAATGTAAAATTTTCCCTTTAGTTTATTGTTCCTAAAATTTGTGCATCCATTCTCCAAGCATGTGCTTCACATATTGTTCCAATCTCATGCATGATGCAAATTCAAAAATGTTTGATGTCACATACTACAAATGTTGTTTAAACACTAAATCTTCACTACAAGCTATTAGTCCATAGACTTTTTTGCTTTCATGCTTAAATTTTGTGTTTTACAAAGTGTTTGATAGCCTTATAGTATTACACAATATGCAAATTTAGAAAAATTTAGCAATAGACTAGATATTGTGTAATGTGTAAATCTACCTTGCAAATCTTAATCTAAAGGTTTTTGCATCCATGCTCCAATCATGTTCTTTTCACAATGTGTCACTTACATTGTGTGGTGCAATATGTAAATTTCAAAGTATGACAAAACAAACTTTAAATGTTTACTAAGGTGTGTATCTCCCTTATAGGTTGTTCACCCAATGTTTGTCATTCATCATAGATCCAATGATCTTTATTATGCAAAGTTTTATGATCTTGTGTAGTCTTAACAATCCAAAGTTGGAAGTGATTTTTTAATATGGCCTAGAATTTTGTGCATGTTTGGTTGGTCGAACAACAAACATTAGTTCAAAGACAAAAGTGAAAAATATGTTGCAAAGACGGTTGTCATTGCACCAAAAGATCGACCTATTAATGTTGATACAATCGCTAGATTTATACAAGATCCAAGATCCACAGGAGGTGGTTAAACCATGTCACAAAGCCCGAGCGTCGCGTTGGCCCACGCCAAGGAGACTAGGGTCACACCTTGCAACAACCCCCCCCCCTCCAACGCATGCAAGGGGTTCAAACCTGTGACCTCAGCTCTGATACCAATTGTTGCAAAGACAGTTGGCGTTGCACCAAAAGATCAACCTGTTAATGCCTGATACAACCGTTGGATTTATACAAAATCCAAGATCCACAAGAGGTAGTTAAACCATGTCAAGAAGCCCGAGCGTCGCGTTGGCCCACGCCAAGGAGACCAAGGGCGACACCTTGCAACAAAATACACAAGTTTTGAATTTAACAACAAATAGAAAAAACAATACAAAAGCAAATCAAGCCACTAGTTTAAAAAATATATCGTGATATAGGAAAATTCAAAATTAACTACTTAACACGTATTATCAATAAAATACTACAATAATTGCATTATATAACTCACCACAAACTTTAGTTGAATTACACTCTACAATTTTTTTAGATTGCATACAACAATTGAGTCTCGTAAAATGTCTTTGAAATGCAAATCTATCAAATATGAATAAATCAATTGAACAATATAAAATTATAGCATGAGCAACAAATGAAATGAGTGCCATTCATATAAGCTTAATTTGGAATAAAAATTCTATGCAAATTCCAACTATAAATGGTGGTTTTGTACAAATTAATTGTATTTATTATATGACAATGGTGGGACAAGTAAATAAAGGTCATTTTTTAAAATTATGACAATTAAAACTAAAATTTTAGGTTCTAAAATGAGGCAATTGTAGTGCAATTTTTAATTTGCAAGTAAATATAAAGACAATGCTCCAAATTGTTGACTTCTTGTTGAAAAAGAAGAGTAATATCATTAATGTTGTTGATTTTTTTATTTAATATCTTAAAAATGCAACAAAAACAAGCAATCACATTGTATTCGAGAAAATCATTTAAATATAATTTGAAAAAATATATATCAATTATTTAAAAATTAAATAAAAAACCCCAAACATATGTAGAAAATAATTTAAACATTATATTGATCATTATTCTTCTCAACCATTAAAACTTGTAAGTTGAGCCAAGTTTATTTAAGGAAAAGAAAGCAAATCATCAAATATAATTATAAGGACCACCTAAGTCATTAATTTTGAGGTAGAAATATTAAAAAAAATAAAGGAAAAGAAAGCAAATCATCAAATATAATTATAAGGACCACCTAAGTCATTAATTTTGAGGTAGAAATTTAAAAAAAAAACTTGATTGTTAATGCATATACCATAAACCATGACTAATTCAGTGCAAGAATTTGTATTTCGTTCATTACAATTCATGCTAATTGATTGGGAAAATATGTTCATGTAAGTTGCCATAAGCAATGGAAAAATCGAGTGCAATCATAATCATTTTCCTCTCAATATTCATAAGTAATTTTCATAAAACTTGAAAGGGAATGATCGGATAAGCAAAACGTTGTTCTCATAAGATCATTAGCCTAGACAAGATATACATTCAGCAAACTATTTTACTTAGATAGATCACTTGCAATAACTTAACATTTGAATCTTCTAAGACATTTAAAGAAAAAACAAGTAGAGATTAGCTGTTTTTGTTATGATTTAGTACGAAGACATTCAATAAATTCTTATATGCTTAAATTTTTAAGTGAGAAAACACATCCATGGTGGCTATTTGATTTAATAAACGTGGAAGCTCTTTATTTCTTGAGTACAAAGTTAAAATAAATGGACAATATTTTAGTACATCTCTTATGGTCTTACATAGGAAGAATGTTTCATTGAATTAATGAGTGACATGTTGGTATCATTGATAGATGATTGTGATATCTCCTAGGGTCATAAGTTGTTTAAAATTTGAGTTTCCACATCAAGGCTAAGGTTTATGTGGTCTGATAAAAAGAAAAATGTTGAAAGGGATTACCAAAGGCCCCAAGCAATGAAGTTCAAACTTCAATCGTAATGTTCCACTCAAAAACATGATATGTTGGTTTATCAACACCCTAAAGAAAATCTCTCTTCTTGACATCTAAGTGGTATATGGGAGGAGGGTCTTGCATCTGATAGGCTTTTTGATAATGCAAGCTTCAGCCAAGAAAGTCGTATGCTTCCTAGCCAACTTTGACAACTCTTCTTCCAAACTAGACTTGAGGGGTTCAGATGGAATCAAAAGACCTTATAAATGATCTGTTTAAATAACCCAAAGAAAAAATTTAAAAAAACAGGTTAACACAGTGGTTAAGATAACTGGGTCACTAATTCTCAACAGATTTGTCCTCATGATCATCAAGATGTAATAATCCCCTCGTGACATACCACTCTACCTCATAATGTGGCAATGAGACGAGGTGAAAATTTTGGGGGTCATTTTCTCAACATTGTTTTATCTCTTCCCAAATTTGATGACAGTCTTTATCTCACCACCCCTCTATTTGCTTAATGTGTTCTAATTTTCATCTAAACCAATTTTCAGGGATAATTTGAAATTATTCTCCCTAAGATGTCATCCAAGTGATGGTAGACATTCACTTTGAACAGGCTGCAAGTATGGTTAGATACAAAGGCAATAGGTTTGTCTAATACGCATTATGGATAAACTATGTCAAAGCTACAAGGGATATCTCTACAAAAGCATTTAATATTTTCTGTTGTATGTTGATCGCCTTGGGTATATTGAACTGTAGCTTAATACCCAACTCACAAAATGTTAGCCCATAGACCTTGCCCCGTGACACGGGATCACTCATAGGTTACATGGCATTTAATAAATTCTGTTTTATGTTCATCGCCTTGGGTATATTGAACTGTAGCTTAATACCCAACTCACAAAATGTTAGCCCATAGACCTTGCCCCATGACACAGGATCACTCATAGCCCATAGGTTACATGTACACTTGGATAAAAATTAACACGTTGCCAACTCAATCTTTGGCATTTGAATATGTATTCCCCACAATTAAGCTCTAATATAGCTGGCATCTTACACCATATAGCATATCTGATGTACCCCTTTCAACCAGATACATGTTCTGTGAACCAAACAATCACCCCTTGACCACAAACCATGTACAGAATTATCACATCAAAGGCATGGTTGAACCATGAACATGAATAACTCGAAAAAACATGCTCGGAGAAGCAAATTGTTCAATTTCCCTTTCGATAGTTTTCTTCACATCATTTTACTTAGATACCAATTATTTGGCAGTGATCCTGACAGATTTACAATCTGCAGCTATTCTTTCTGTACTCAAAAACAAATTATTTGGATCTTGCAGCAGTCAAAATAGAGACACGCATCTACTGGTAACCAGCATCCACAGCTTGATTATTCTAATTTTCTTTCATCCACTGTTTCAGAATGACTTTCAGAATTTTGAGACTCCAGCAACCTTTGGCGTTCTGCAAACTCTCTTTCACAGGCATTTATGCCAACTAAAATGTCAAGCATGATACCTGTTGTACCAAAAAAAACAAGTGGTCCCAGTGACTTTCTCTTGATTCCAACTGGAATTGCCAACAGAGCTCCCGCTGCAGAAAATATCCATGTACTCCATGAACTACAAACACCACAAAAACCAACATTATTGATGCTATTTGATGTATGTGAAGATGCGAAAACATAATAAAATTTAAATAAGTGGAGTTCAAACTATTCTATACCTTGTATATCCCAAAAAAAACCACATATTTTCAATCTTATTTAAAATCTCTTTCATTTCCTAAGCATGTATTGTGAAAATTTGCCTTTTCTATGGTCTGAGACTTGTATTGGTCATTCATGAGTTTGTAATATCGTAGCAGTGAAGCCAGTTTCCTTTTTCCCACAGGATAGAAGGGAGTCTAAGTTGCTAAGTGCTCGAGCTTATTTAATTTTTAAGAATGCTTTTCATATTAAGTGCTAGGGTCATCTGAGAACTTCAGAAGTCATTTAACAAACAGACATTGGATGAATACAAGGATTGGCACTCTTCAATTGCTGTTGAAGTCTATATCAGGCAGTCAATGAAGCGATATTTGTTTCTTTTAGATTCTTAACATCACATTTGAATTACCTGTATTTTGCATCCCGGTAAAGTCCTTCCTACAGGGCATTTTGTTAGTGGTGGCACGTGTTGAAAAGAAAAGCTATGTTTAGGGTTCTGAATCCAAGAAATCCAACACAATGTAGAGTCTGTAATTTCAAGTAGTTTCCATGCTAATCATAAGAACTACTTTTGGAATTAAGAGTGTACTGAAGATAAACATGACTTTGATTCCCTCCCATTTCAGTTAGTTACTTGTTCATGCGGTTGGGAAAAGTAAAGCTCTAGTGACTTCTGAAGGTGAAAAAGTATGCTCCAAACATAATTGATATTGTTTTGAATGCCACAAACCTCTTCAGCTAAAAACGCTTGTCACTCATCTTCCAAGACTAGTTACAATTTAATAAACATTTAACCATAGGCATAAATTATCAGAACAGTGCATAGCTCATAGCTGTTGTCACCAAAGTAGAGTTTCTTTTTCTTTTTGATAGATAAGTGAGAAATTTTAGTTGGGAACCTTGCTCATAATGATCCCTATTAGCTATAAAAGACTGGACACACAACTCAGCCATAATACAAACACTACAAAAGCAACAACACTAGTTATAACAATAAAACACGAGAGATGCTGCAACAGAAATAACAAAAACAACTACATAGTAATAAAAGAATGAAAACATTGGTGAGATGGGTCCTCAGGCTACCGATGGACTTTCATCCAGATCGGCTGGAGCATCCCCCCAGGCCTATGTCAGACCCAGCTGCCAAGTCTTCCTCTAGATCCTGCAGCTGCCAATCTATACCTTTCTCCATTACCTCACATTTGCATTGAATTCCACACTCTCTACCTTTCCCCCTCTATTACCCCTTCCATTCCTTTTTTAGCCCTTGGAGTGAACTATCAAGTGGGAATTAGCTTAAGCCCACAAGTTCCACGAGGAAAGCCTCTCGCCATTTGTTCCATTTAGGTGTATCATCTCATACAGTGAGCACAAATGGACTTTCCATGCCAAATCATTATCCATACCCATGCATTTTAAATCAGACAAAGCACAGAAAGGCCAAAAGAGCCTTCTTACAAATCCAAATTTTCCATGGATTGAGATGTCATATCTGCCTTCTGAAACACCATTGGATAGTGTTATCTATGGCTAGGCAACCAGTGGTACACATTTTAGGCTGTACAACTGTAATGTCCCTTACCCAACTTTGCCCTAGAATTCGCTTGTTGATTATATTTAGGGTTTCTTCTTTATCAAATGAATGTTCTCTTTGACTAAGTAATCTTGGATTGAAATCTGCATTTAATATTTCCACATGTCCATATATCTGTTAGTATTAATATCCAGATATCCAAATATAAATAAGCACCAATCAATAATAAAGACATATGAGGAGTGGCATGGGTAGAGCCGTCTGAAGCTATCCATCTAAGCCCAAGAGCACAAACGTCCTATCAGGCCAACCCACCCCTTGGCCTTGAGCGGCATGAACGTCTCAGAGTGGCGTGCTTAGAGGAAACACGTGTACTTGCTTTCTCAAACCGTGCCATCACCTCGGAAGACACTCAACCTACTGGGGGAAGCCAGCAGAACTTATAAGTGGTTCCAGGCCTACCACCCCTCCATAGCCGCAGCGGATTGTTAAGTGGGACCCCCCACCCCTCCATGGCCGCAACGGATTGTTAAGTGGGGTTTTAGGCACCACTTTTCTCAGGCCCTTCCTCCCTAGTAGGCTTGAAAACACTCAAAAGACAATCTTTTAGCAATCAAATACATTTGCTTTTATTACTGATTCTTGAAGTCAATATCAACATCATTATCATCATGATAATATTAAAGAAAGCATTACACCAATAATCCAATTAACAATATTTGTTTCTTATATTCGAAATATGCTAAATATTATTGCTAAGTGAGTACATCACCTGAGTTGTTGTATCTTTCCATGTTTTCTGATTCCTTACTCGCCTCCTTCAACCTTATATTGGATTGGTCATAGGATGAGGACAATTCATAAATATACATAAATCTACTTATGTTTATATTAAAGAGTCATCATTACTTATAAGCTTAATAATTGCTGCAAGCATCATTATTGTATATTCACAAGTGATTCACATATATACTTACCCATACATATAATATATATATATACATATGATTTTATAATATACTTATATATTTTATATAAATTTTTATATATTATTATTTCCAACTGATTTGTTGTATTCATATCTTGATTCATACTACTTTATTTCATTCCTAAATCTGCTGTTTACTCAGAAATATCTATCTCAGATTTGTTATCTTCTTTTTATTTCATGGTTCATATTCTATTCCCCCCCTTGCTTTGGAGATGATTCCCTTTAAATATTGTTGTGGTTTGAAAAGTCACATCTCCTTTCCTATGGACGTGGCCTTTGTGATTTGCTGCCTTTTGGAAAGCTAAATGAATCGCTGCCTTTGTAGATAGATAATGTCTTTGTTATTTATTTATTAACCACATTCATCGCTCATATATTACCAATGCTTTGATTTATTATTATTATTTATGTTACTTTATATTTCATTTGTTTATTTAGTTCATACTTTATACTTGTGTATTTTATATTAATTTTATCATCTATTATGATTACAATATTTAAATTGTTTTACATTTTAATATTTTAAACATTGCATTTGGTAATTTAATTATAATATTATCTTGTGAGAATTATAATTAAATTACTAATATTTATAATTTTAATATGTATTTTGTATTTATCTTATGATATAATATTATTATAATAATATTTAAATTGAAATTTTATAATTTTGGTATCTATTTTATTTAGTGTTTGTATTTCAATAGGTTACGATATTGGGGACATGACAACAACAATCAATTGGATAGGGTAGATTCATTTTAAGGTTGATGCGACTTCTTTTATCTGTCTAAGCTTTCAGTAATAATTTGGAACGCTGTACTAATTGAACACTAATTGAGTGTTTTTTGTTTAGTAGCTTGGGTCTAACCTACTACTCAAGCACACATTTATTTCTAGAGGTTGCAACATTGAGTTTAATTGGCCTATAAAACATCATATCGAGACTAATTTTATACACTTCAAAAAAATTGGCATGCAATGCAGTAATAAATGGCCTGTGATATCCCTGCTAGACCTGTGAATTACACATGCAATATTTGTTTGTGAAGTTTATGGTTCTATACTGCTCCGAACCCCCACAAGACTGCCATGGCTGATGCGCAAGGTCTAAATAGAACTCTGCTGAGGTGGCAGAGAAGAAAACATCTATATTTTGAATACAAGTAACAGAACAAAGAAAAAAGAAAAAGACAAAGGTGCATATAGGACCCAAAGAAAAACTCGTTATGAGCTGTACATCACTGTCAGATGTTTGATATGATTCTATCAAATTTCAATTACTATATTATCATCTTTGATAGCATTGCAAAAATCATTGCTGTGGCAGTAAGTGCTCGTGTAATGCTGACAAGCATCCACAAGTTCTTGCATTATTAACTGTTAAATGTCACACACCCAGATCCACAAGAGAGAACAGGCCCCTTTAAAAACAGAACAAGTACAGTATGTCACAACTACAATTCTATTTGTTTTTTAGAAGACATTGTTTATTTGAATTTAAAATTCTCTGTTTATACAATTTCACAATACTTGCCGGAACTTTGAATTAAAACAGACCACTTAAAACAATATAAATACTGAAATTTTACCACAATTGCCTAAAATTTCAAATGCACATCGCATGGCAAGGATATCTCACTTAAAAAGAAAAATCATCTTTGCTTTCTGCAAACTTACCTTGGAGCAGGGGTTCCCTTAGACCCACTCCTATGTGTCATGACTATGACACAGACAAAAAGTACTTGAAAATGTTTAACAGACAAACACAAAGATAACCCCAAAACCTTGTTTCCCAAGGACCAAAACATATAGCTGAAATGGCTTTCTTTGCCCTACCAAAAAAGGCTCCATCCTACTACCACAGACCTATTTATTTTCCCCAGACCTGGCTACCAGAAAAAAACCCTGCCTCAAACCTTGGATTGCTCTCCTCAATTCCATAAAACAGGAAACCCAGAACCTTTGCAGAATAGTCACACACAGGTTTGCAAAAGCTGCCATAGAATTTGTATAAAATGAAGGGCTTTCAATTGAAGGCCTTACCTTAGAGCTAAAGTATATTTCCCAAATTGGCATTAAAGTTGCCAACATTTAAGACTCTCATTTTCAATGCAAGATTCATCCAAAAGGCTTGGTTTGCATGAAATACAAGTGGCACAGCAGGAGCCAGTATGCATAAAATGTGACAATATCCTCTTCCCTAACTTGTCATGTCATATACCATGTTGAACTCCCCCATGGGCCTTTGGTCTTCCCTTCAATGCTACCAACTCTTTTTAATTTACCATATTGCTTCTGTTTTTTTTTTAGTGGTAACCTTGACTATATTGCGTTCATAATCTATATCAAACTCTTTTCAAATATTTCCACTAAAGACAATGTACAATGATCTGGCATAATCCAGATATTTTTCTGCTGATATATCATCATAAACTATGGACAAACATATCTGCTTCACATCTGCATATATCCAAGGGGTCAAAACCAAGTGTCACAGAGTCGTTTCTTTGTCCAACTACCTTACAAGCTTCAGGATCTTGGGATCCAATAATTTTTCATTTATCTCCAACAGAAAATCCTTGTGTTTGTACTTAAAACATTTTATATCCCACTCCTCAATGAATCAGTCCTCCAATAGCTCTTAAAATTTTATTTTACAAATTTAAATCATTAAAAATCTACCTTGCCCACTAGGCAGCATACCACCAAACAGCCTGTAGAAAGCTTATCCCCCATTCCCACCTCATCCCCACCCATGTAATTCTCTCCTCTTTTAGAATGATCTAAATCTTTGCAGCATAATTTGATCTTTAAGTTAACACTGCCATGTCTGGCATGAGATCTGCTGCTGCTATAAATCTCCTAGAATCTGTTTCTGTTTCTGTGGCCCATCTTTTACAATTTTCATATTTATCCGAATGTTTGGTTTTGACATTTTTTGTTGATGGAATGAGAGGCTCTTCATCCAACTCTTCATCAAGCATTGATGGCTCAGATAGTTTTACATAATATGCAATTGCAAACAGAGTATATCCCTTATAGTTTGTCAAGTCCAGCTTCAAGGCATTTTCTAAAGCATGTTCTATCTTTTGAACTGTATATACAGTATCAGTCATAACCTCCTGCCTAAAGCCTAGAACCTTTCCTTTCTCATATACAACTTTTGTTTCTCAAGTACAACAAAACCATGCCTCCAATTTGAATATGACAAGATGCCAATTATAGCATCCTATTTAATTTGTTTGAACCTTCTACAATATACTCCATGTAGAGCATTAATATACCAAATCTGTAATGTACCACTTACAGATTTTCTGGATTTTATCATTTTTTGTAATTTCTGAGTAATCGAACCCAAAATCTATGCAAACAAACCAACAACTAAGTCTAACAATAATGCTGGTTGTGAACAGTACAAATTGAGATTTCATGAACAGCCAAATACAGACAGAATTCATTACTTTGATTACATCAGTTTTCAAGAAATCCAAACTGAATTTACTGCCCAAAATAAGTTGAATTCAGAATTACAAATCACAATGAATTATCCATATGAAACCCTTATTGCTTTTACTGTTGTAATCTGCACAGAACTATAGCCAATACACTATAATACCCACTCAGACCTCTTTCAATTCAAATTAATAAATAAAACCCTTAGAAGCCTATAATAACCAATGATGATGATGTAGAGGGATGTGGTTGTTTGATGATTGAATCGATTAAAATAACAGCAAACCCTAGTATCAAAGAATAGCAGACTTAATTCCTTACAACTGCTGTAATCTCCTTGTATTCTCAAATGCCCATCCTCCAATGTTGTGTGGTGGATAATAAGACTGCAATGGAACAGCAGATTAGTGCAGTTAACAAATCTAGCATCAACCATTAATCAACGATTAATGGTGCTTAAACTGAACAGCAGCAAGAACATCAATTAGCAATGATCCTCCAAATATTTGCTTGCGAATCTAAATTACCCTATTGCTGGAACCTCACATAAAGTCTCCAAAAAGCTACAGAAAACATTGTAGCAGCACTATAGCGATACTATAGCAAACTCTAATTCCTCAATAAATTTGCACAATTGTGATCCCCAAATGGAATCATCCAAGATTGGAAACAAGGTTTCTTGTCCTCTCAAACTTTAAGCAAACCTTTAATCCTTGGATCTCCTAGATTAAACAAACTGCTCAAATCTAAAAATATGCAAAGGATGGCTTGAATAATGATCTCCAAATGAAGATAGGTGCCTCCTTGATATACCTTTCCAAATTGGGCCCTAGCATCCTAAATTTCCCTCCAAGTATTTGAAAATACTTTTAATTTTTATTTTAATTATAATAATATTATTAAGTTGCCCTTAATATTAGAATTTATTGGGCTCAACTTAAATAATATTATTGATTATTTGAATCCTAAAAATAGAGCATGACAAAATCTATTTTATATACACAATAGGCTTGCTTTACTCATCCTTATGCTTAAAATTCTCACCTCAGTCCACTTTCTAAAAAGCCAAATTGAGCTGAGCCTTTGGGAAAAATTCTAGAGCAGCCTCCAATGGGAACTTATAAATAGTCATGGATAGCTCTATTCCAGCTATGCTACAACAAGGACAGGCTATAACTTGGGTGTCTCATGTTGTACATGTTAGGATTAACTATGGAAGTAGCTATCCCAACATAAAGATGCCTTGTAGCTAATCACAAGAATCAAAGAAGATCAACATGATAGCATAACAATAATCTATACATATTACGAAGGATGCAATACAATGTAAAAGTACATAGAGGACCCTTGTATATATAAGCAAGGGTGAGACATAGGACAAAATATGATTATGGCAAGTGTTATAATCATATGACTTGAGACACAGGAAGTAAATGCCCTTAGTAAACTTGACTAACTAAATGTGAACAAAACCTAAAAGGGAACCGCTTAGGTACTAAACCTTGTTCACACCAATAACCCCCTTGAGTGCAACTTTGGGAAAAAAAGGAACAAAACAAAAGACTCAAAGAGGGTCCCAACAAGAAGGCCTAATGAGGTACTCATGTATAAAAGAAAACGATAAAAGGACTCAAGATGACCCCCCAAGGACAACATCCTTCATCCCAAGTACAAATGAGTTTCTCACAAATGGTATAAGGAGAAAACCATAGGAAAAGACTCTTATAAAAAAAAAGAGAAAACATGAGAAGGGCCAAGAAGTCTTCCCAAAAGCTGTCCATGAAAGATGAAGAACATGAAGAACTCCACTAAAGCACAAGGAAGCTGCAAAAAACTGTTATATTGCTGAAATTGAAGAAACTCCAATGCAACCAAGATAGAAATCAAGATCAAAGAAGCACAAATCTACATAAGTGACCAAATTGACACTACTCAAACAATGCATAGATGGAAAACAAGACAGCAATCTGACAGTCGAAGATGCAGATGACACACTAGAAGGTACCAAAATTCTTAAGAACATTGGTCAATTAAAGAAGATGGAAGGTGGCCTCCATAAATAGGAATGCAAAAGCATTTATATGGTATGCATTCCATCTCACCAAAACGTATGTGTAACCTGACATTGCATCCACCTAGTATATAGGAGCAAAAACTAGATACATAGCTCATTCCAAAGAAGGCCAAGAAAGCATTAGTATAAATAGTACTATACCTCGCAATAATGTTGACAAGGGAGAGGTATGGCAGCTGTTAGTGTTTCTTAGATCAGATTGAACAATACAAGTAATTAAATAATTGCAACACATAAGACAATGAACACACAAAGATACCCTGGGAAAACCCTCCTCTTGAGGGAGAAAAACCCAGCAAAATAGTCTCTTATATAATGTATAACAAAAGACAGAATTCTGCTTACAACACAGTCCAACAATGGCTAATATATTCGCTCTTCTACACAAGATACAAGTGACTGTATTTTCCTTGAAATCTGACTGCTGCTCTAAGGTGCGAATCCTGCTCTTGATGAGAATATGCGAATTTCTGCTCTGCCAATAATAGGTGCGAACTTGCTTGTATTCGAATTACTTACAATACCAAAAAGACCTTGTATATATACAACATAGGCGCCTCTTCATTTAGGTCGGCCTTTACATAATAAATAATAAACAATTAGCATGTCTTAAAGTCGGCTCAAGGTTAAGACAAGAATAGGCGAACTTATAAGGGTCGGCCCTTTAGCAAATAAAATGTTTGATATAAATTAAATAGCCAAGAGGCTATATAATGGGAAGTGCAGACCGAAGCTGTCATAACATCAACAGCAGCTCCATTGAAATTGTGTCACAATGCAGTGCAAGAAGGTGAAGATGCACTATCAAAAAGGTACATGAAGAAGTACCTGCAATTGGAATAGGATGTGCAAAAACAAAGAATGCTCAGATATAATTAGACGAGGTCATAAATGCAAGAACAAGCCACACACAACAAACCCCCTATGATACTATTATAAAGGGTGTGCACGAACAAAGAACACGCATGAAGGTGAACAAGGTTGTGATTATATATACAAAGCACACACAACAAAGCCCCCATGCATATGTAGTGCAACAAAGGCACAATATGATGGGAAAAACCTCAAAAATACAAGTACAGTATGTGGCATTTTATTTCAATCCATTTACATATCAAATACTGCATTCAATAGATGCTTATAATGTCCAAAAAGGAAGACATTGCTAAAAATACAATTATGTTACAAGATGAGAGAAAACATAAGGAACCACTATAAAGTAAATGGAAAAATGCACTTTTGAAAAAAATTGGACCCAAAAAGAAGTCTAGACTCTATATGCACATGATATGACCCTTCAAAATTCCCAAAATAAAAACCGCATAGCAAAATTATTAAGAAAAATGAAATTCTAAGAAAACTAGGCATCAAACCTCAAAACCACCTACACCATCACGAAGTACATGAAATTCTACCCCATTTGAAAAAAAATGCTCAAATAAATGACACCAAATGAACAAGAACAAAGACTTTAAAGATTGGCTTCAAAATCCAAACTACCAACCATAAGGGGGCCAATTTTAAAAATGGATTGCTAGCATCAACTAACAAAATGATGACATCAATAGACAATAAACACTATGTGCAGTGATTTGATGACATCAATAGATAGTTGCACAAACAATGAAATCAAGAAGTGTAAAGATGACATCAGCAAATGATAGGTGAAAGGATGATGTCAATAAGGATGTCGACAGAATATTCACCCTTCTTGCCAAAATATTCTCCACAATTTGCCAAACCGTTGTCAATTTGTGGCCGAATGGCCAAATTGTCTCCGTACACACTAAAACAATGGTTTTGAAAGGTAAAACTACCACAAAACCACTTACCAACAAATACAATGGTTTTGAGGGAGAACTGGTAGAATAATAAGCATCAGTGATGGTTGGCGATAGACGCAAGGGTGCCACGTAGGGTTTCACACCACACGGTGCCCCTGCAACAAAATTGCAAGTATCGACTACCCTGCAGTGCCTACATTAGTAGATACAATCTGCAAAACAAAAAAAATTAAAGTTTTTCATACATTCCCTACATCATTGCTATGCCAACAAATATATTGCTCATGTCAATGGTTGTACCCACCTACACAACAAGAATATTATGTGGCATGACTATACAATATGGTCATGCGAATGACAGTAAGTGGAAATAAATGTCTTTTTGCCAATTGCTCCAAAATGGACAAATTTTATATCAATCCATTGGTTCTTGGGCCTTCCAAATGAAATGGCAAGGTCAATTTGCCCCAAATGCTCCAAATGACAAGTGATTTGCAAATGCCCAATGAAAAAACCATCCCTCAAACCTTTGTAGATCTAGCCTTTTGTGTCTAATTTGGATGAAACAAAAGACAAAACTGACTTTCTCAAACACTTTGGATCCAATGGTAAGCTCCAATCTACTTCAAAATCACCAAAAACAACCTACAAAACAAAGCCTCAAATAGAAAACCCCCCAAAATCTACTATTTCTCTCAACCTTTTTTATTCTCCAGACCATCCTATGATTCAACAGAAGAGCACACTCAATTTCAAGAAAACATAAAAATTGCAGCCCTCGATCTTCTAAAAAAGTATTAACTCTAGACTCTATCCAACTCTGATACTATGTTAGGATTAGCTATAGAGGTGGCTATCCCAAGATCAAGATGCCTAAGAGGTAATCGCATGCATCAAAGAAGATCAACATGATAGAATAACAAATAATCTGTAGATCCTATACAAAGGATGCAATGCAATGTAAAAGTACATAGAGGACCCTTGTATATATAGGCAAGGGTGAGATGTTGGACAACATAGGATTATGATACTATGTTAGGATTAGCTATAGAGGTAGCTATCCCAAGATCAAGATGCCTAAGAGGTAATCGCATGCATCAAAGAAGATCAACATGATAGAATAACAAATAATATGTAGATCCTATACAAAGGATGCAATGCAATGTAAAAGTACATAGAGGACCCTTGTATATATAGGCAAGGGTGAGATGTTGGACAACATAGGATTATGACAAGTGTCATAATCCTATCACTTGAGACACAAAGTAAATGCACCAAGTAAACTAGCTAGGTGTGAGTAGGCCCTAATAGGGAATTGGTTAGATACTAAACTCTACTCACACCAACAATACATATATTTTTTCAGAAAATGGACAAAAATTTGTATCACCGCCATCAAACTAAAGGTGAATTCTTGAAATCCATCCTAGCTTCATATCCATGACAGTTGATGAGTCTAGATTTTGGCCTAGTTAGGGAGGTAGAATCTCTTGTTATTTGCTAAAGTTACCACAGACTTTGATATTACATGTTGACACTTTTATATAGTTCCTCTCAGTCATAAGACATTTGGGACTAATTTCATTTCTGCTGGTTTTAATGATATTTACCTATTATGTGGACCATCTATATTTATCTTGCATGTGATTGATGAATGTTCCTTAAGGTGGTTATGATTATGCAATTATTATGTGTACTGACATTACCATGCAAACATGATTGAAATGCTAAGTTGAGAAATGCAGCCGCCAGCCGGTCAGGATGAGGAGTCACGCGAAGGTCAACTACGGACGACAGTGGAAGATTCTCATGTTAGCCGCATGTAACCGCCTTGTACCAATCTTTAATGGCATTGAGCATTGCGGGCGTTACTGCAGTGGTCGAGTCCATGCTTGGGCATGCATGTCCGAACGGATTCCCCTGCATGTGTAACCACCCTTCCATTTTCTTCTCGCTTTCCCTAAATGGCATCCTCTCAATTAGTGGGAGTTGATGGCCCTGTTTAGTTGGTATAAATAAGGCTCGAATCCTCCTTCCTCGAGCTAGCAAGTTAGTGAGTCGATCACCAAGTTCTTGTACACGCTGATAATCAGCCATACTTTTGTAATTGCATTTTCTGATGAATGAAATAAGATTCTGAGTTGAGTATTTGAGTTTGCATTAGTTTAGAGGATACTCATCCAAGGGGGCCCACTTCGTGAGTAATCCGTTCCTTTAATTTAGTTAGATTAGTGTTAGTTTATGTTCAGTACTTAGTTAAGATTCTGGCATTGACTGTTCCTACAGCCACTAGAATTCCAATTTGTGACTATTCCTGCAGCCAAGGCGGGCAGAGTAGTTTCTTGTTGGATGCTCAGTTTTTCCTTCCTGTTATGCATAATCAATTTAGATTTGATTGAATGATGTTCAACATTTTTTTTGTTTCCTTTCATGCAATTTACTTTTAGTGTTAAGTCTTTCTTAAGTTATAGAACAAAGATGACTACTTTGAAATTCCCAGTGCACATACTATGCTGACCCATTTCAAGCTCACGTCCCTGGGTTGACAATTTAAATGTATCTTCATGATGGTTAAGATGGCTATTCAAGTCAGATGTTCAATCTCTGAATCATGGTTGTAAAGGCTTAGTTATTAAAATCATTGTAGGAGGCCGACATTTTTTGGCGCCGTTGTCGGGGATGGTGTCAAACTAGGGAGTCCTTTGGAGTCATTGATAGTTTTTCTACTGTAGTATTTCTAGAATTTGCTCTTAGTGTTAGAAGTTATGATCCACTATTTTTCCCCACCCATTCTTTGTGTGAGTTGGCTGATACTGAGTTGATACCGCATGCATAGAAGAAGAAGAGATGCTTATGGGAGATTCCTTCCTAATAATCTTGAGCCATTTCAGCTAGTAGAGCTTCCAAATCTGCCCAAAGATGAAGAAGTAGAAGAGCCACAGCCCTTTGCTGATATATTCCTTGACTTGACCAATTCTGAAGTTTCCCTTCAAGACCAAAATCCTGTTGAAGAACCCTTTATTCTGGAATTTCATCAAGCAGGCATCGCTGATGCAAATGGAGATAGGCCTAACAAGCAGAACCAACCAACTTTCCCTTTTCCCATTGTTGAACAGAATGAAGTAGATAACCTCAAAAATATCCCTGCTTCAGTCCTTCCTAAATTCTATGGGCTTGTCACAAAAGATCATGATACCTTCTTGTTTGAGTTTGATATACTTTGCAGAAGCTATGACTATACCATTGATGCCCACAGACTTAAGCTATTTCCTACTACTTTGAAAGAAGCTGCATTGAGATGGTTTATGAGCCTTGGCAGAAACACTGTGCGAACTTGGGAAGATATGAAGACAAAGTTTCTTGAGAAAACACGGAATATTGCAGGGGTAGTGACATGAGAGGAGATGACATTTTCAAAATGCAACAAAAGGAAGATGAGAGCCTGGAAGATTTCATTTCAAGGTTTTTGTTTTGTCTGCAGAAATCTCCACATCATACACTTAATGAAGACTCACAAAATTTGTTTTTCCTGAGAGGAATTAATGAAAGTTGCACTGATGCCTTGGACCTGATGGCAAGAGGGAGATATCACTCAAGTCCTTTGGGATGATATCAAAAAGATACATCAAAACTATTCTAGGGCAGCTTCAAAGAAAGGAAGAGCCTACCAATCCTCTATGGGTAAGTCATCCAGCAATGGAGTCTCAAGGATGGAGATTACTAATTTGTTGGCAGATTTCAAGCAAGATATAATCAACAATCTAGCTACTTGTTGTGACCTTTTCACACATCGCCCCATTGCAACTGGGGACCCTAGTAGTTTTCCCTCTAAGTTTTCTTTTGAGTTTTGGTCTTTTGGTGGGGTACTTAGAATCTGAATTTTGAAGGTCATCCGAGTCAAGAAATGATTGTGAGCCAAAATCAGTGCATGAACGTCGCCAAAGTGCTTAGAAGGCCTTGTGGACGAAGATCGACTGTCATTTCAGTCAGTTCTGACACTTCCTACATTTTAGGGTTTCCACCCCGGGCCCCTATTTTTTAGGAACTTTTTTTTTTGGCATTTTTAGCCCATTCTGGAATCCCTATTTTTTAGGGGCTATTTTTAGAAAGTTTCTATTTTTGGCAGGGTTTCTATTTCTGGAAAGTGTGCAGGTCATGGCTTCATCAACATCAGCTTCAGAAGGTTACAAGGAAAAAATGGGTGAAAATTTTGAAAAATCTGGAAATTTGCCTAAGGCATGGACATGCATGTGCTAAATTCGCCCAAGCATGAAGTAAGGAAAATGGCAAGGCATCATGTAAGTCCGCCCATGGAAAAATGACAAAGTTCAAGCCAAGTCTGCCATTGGCAAGAAAAAATTACAAGGGTGCATGGAAGTCCGCCCAAGAAATTACAAGAGAATGGGCAAGTCCGCCCAGCAACATGCAAAAAATGGCTAAGTATGAGCCCAAGTCCGCCCCAAGGTAAATGACATGGAGACTAGCAAGTCCGCTCCAAAGTGTTGGGAGATGGCATGAAGGCTAGCAAGTCTGCCCAGCATAAATGGAAATCACAAAGGTGCAATGAAGTCCGCCCAGCAATGTGAAGGATGACAAAACACACTTGAAGTCCGCCATATGTCAAGTGGCAAGACAATGACAAAGTCTGCCCAGCCTCGAAGTGAAACGGCAAAGGCAAGTTGAAGTCCGCCCAAGTAGAAAAATGGCAAGAGACATGTGAAGTCCGCCCCAAGAAGGTTGGAGAAGGGTGGGAGTATGAAGAGGTCCGCTCCAAGATGTTTGGAAGTGGTAAAATTGCAAGGAAAATTCGCCTTATGTTAAATTTAAATGACAATTGCAAGATGAAGTCCACCCCAAGCTGGGTAAAATGGAAAAAATCACATGAATGGCATGAAGAATACTTCGAGAAATTGAAATTGAAGTCTTTTTCGCCTAAGTATGAAAATATGAGGAATAAAATTTAAAATTTGCCTAAGTCCAGACATTTAAAAAAAATTAAAAAAAAAAAATCAAATTGCATGTCTAGCAAAGATGAAATTCACCTGAAGTAAAAAATCATGGCAAGATTAAAATACCCCTTAGGCAGAGGCACAGAGAAATTTAAAATTTAAATTTGCCTTTGGATTAAAAAATAATTAAATATCATGATTTAATTATTTTAACGAACGGGTTGGAAACAACACATAAAATATTATTTTAATATTTTATTTTCCAAAACTCATTTAATGAGAAAATTCGAATTTTCTCTAGGCAAATTTTTGAAAAGGAAAGAAAGAAAAAGAGTTTCACTCAACTGGCGTCAAAATTAGAAACTTTCTTTATCGACTGATGCTGAAGATGGAAATTACTATTTGAAAGAGAAGTGCCAGCCGAGTTCAGACTGAATTAATTGGAAACAATTAAAATTTGCTAAATGGGTCGATTCTTTCAACCTTAAATTGGTTTTGCATTTCATTTTCATTCATTCTTTCGAAAGACAAGTTTGTGAAGAAAGTAATATTTTTCTTTCGAAGTGAAAGGCTGAATGTGCGAATTTACTTCACCAGGAACCCAGTTTTTATTGCCAGGCAGATTTTACTTCCTCTATTCCGGCAAAGATTTCTCTTTGTGAAACAATTTAATTCTTTCATTTCCAGCAATAATTATTTTTCACGAATTAACTTATCAAGTTTGCTGGAATATATTTATGCGTAAATAATTTCTGAATTTTAATATTTCTTTTGCCGATTTATGTTGGACAACGGAGAATCATCAAAGAAAATGAAATTCGCCAGCAAAGGTTCGCAGCCAGAGTCTAAAATTGTCTCCAAATGGAAGAATGTTGTTGACACCGATCTTGGCCATATTGACTTAGACGAATTTCGGAAAAGAATGTATGGAAGTGACACACTCTTGCCGACTCCAATTGCACAAAAAATGATGAGAAACGGCATAGTTCATGCTGCAGGGTTTCCGCCGGCAATTGAATGTCCAGAGTTAATTGTGGAATGCGCCTTGCATTACAATGTCGAGGAAAGACAGATTGAAGCACCAGATGGCAGAGTATTGGCATATTTAGGCGAATCGGCTATACAGGAGACTTTTGGCATTCCAGCTTACCACCGAACGTACTACCGGTCGAAAGAAGCACAAAAAATATACAAAGATAAACAAATTCTTTGTATGGAAAACATGAACAAAAACTGGCTGGAAAAACCTAGAACCTCAACCAAAAGATTGCCCAAGAAGTTGCTCAGGCCATTTTTCAAGGAAGAGTACGAAGACATAGTCTTGTTGCTGAACAGATTAGTAGGTAATCCTAAGGAGCGCCTTTTGAAAATTGGATGTACTACTTCATTGACGAAGTATCTTCCGGAACAAAAATGATCAACTGGTCAAGGATGATCAGTGATAGTATTCATGAACAATTGGTCAACTTGGAGAAGACCAAATCCTTTCATATGGGTTCCTACATAATATACTCGCTCGCTCAGACCTACCGATATGCTGGTCTAATCTGCAAAGGTGTAGTCGGCACTGGCGAAAGGGAGCTCAAGGTTTATAACTGCTATCCACAATTGCAATTAAGCGAGAAGTCACATTGGCACCGGGTACATAATGCTTTTCTCATGTACATCACCCGAATACTTCAAGGTGGAACCCATCAAAGGCTCACCCGTGAAGCGAAGAGCTTAATCAGCAAATACAGATCCTGGTTTATCCAGTTTCCTAGATTTACTTACATCTGAATACAGCGATTCACGGACTCTCCTTACAAGTTGCCGATCTATCCTACTGACAAAATAATTTTACTGTAAGTACTAAGGCAGCTGGAAACATTCCAAAGTATCCAGAGACCAAAGCAGAAAGCAGCCGTCACGTTTCCTCTGCTCATCGGAAACATGGTAGAATCTTGTCCATCAGCACAGGCAACAGAAAGTGCCAGAGTGGAGATACAGTTGTATCCATTCACTTCGTACAAATCCAGAGGTGACTTCGATCCACTCAATCATATGGGAACTGTGAACGGAAGGAAGAACAGGCACAGGATTGACCTTGAGGACTTCTGGGCAAATGTTGCTGACGAATATGAAGTAAGGAAAAGATTTTGGTCAAGATTACCTTTGGGCATGATCAGGACGACGGAACTCTTCCATGTCCCTGACCAGCTGAATGATGATGAAGTATATATGCAGCCAGGCTATGATAAAGGATTGTCGCTTCCTCCTGTCAAATGGTCAGAGCCAAAGTTAGGTGATTTGACAATTCTTATGAGACCAGTGGTTAAGTACTCGCAATGGTGGGTAGATCAGCGGGTATAGACTTTGAGGCAACGGGGTATACCATTCACCTACGACTTGATGGGCGAAGTTGAATCTTGTTCTTCAAATGTCGGCGCTTCTCAAGGAGATAAGCTAATTGAACTTACCAACCAGAAGAAAAGAAAGGGTAAAAAAATGGCGATAAGTGAGAAGCCAATCCTGAAGAAGTCTAAGCCCCTTTACTCAGCCGCATCCAGGAATGTAGAGCAATTGTTGATTATGGATGAAGAATCATGGGGGCATATCAAAATTCCTTCGCCAGTGCTTGAAAGGGACATGGAGCCCATGCAGCTTGAGGATGATTTTCATCACTCTCCAACTGGCACGGAGATTTGTGAGTCGGATGAGGACTTGAATGTCAGGGAAGGTGACTTCCAAGAGGGGATGATTTTAGCCCTCAAAGGAATTCACAAGGACCCGTCAGTACAAGAAGTCCAAGATATTCAAGACATTCAGGATATTCCAAACCACGAGGATAATGGAGTTGAGCAGCCGACAATCCCAGATTGGCTGAAGGAAAGGATTAAGGTCAAGGTACCAATTGAGGCACCAGAAGCAGATGACATTGATGATTTCTTGGCAAGGTTGGAGCAAGCAAATACAAAAAAGCCTGCCAAGAAATTCTCTACTATTCAGAGAGATGAGACTGGTAACCGTACAATGCAGATTGCAGTTCCGACGGTTGAGAAGCCATAGGATGAGATTACTCCTGCCGAGTATGCCATTACTGTAATTGACATTGGTCCATCTACAAAAGGGCAAGGAGTAGAAGATCTGGATAATTCCGTCTCCACCATTAAGTCCAAATTAGAAAAAGAGACTATGAAGAAAAAAGGATATAAGATGGAGTTTGAGCGCCTGAAGGAGTATATCCGGCATTTGACAAGGCCACTCAACCAAGGTGACCAATCAACCCCTCTGCTCCCAAATGCATCACAGGAACCGACAGAAAATCTAGAAAAAGAACTAACTACTGCCAGGGAAACAAAGGAATGGATGGCAGGGAAAGAGGGAGAAGTAATGACATTTGTGGAGAAGTTGGCACATGCTCATGGGCAAACTTCTTCCCTACTCACAAGAGTTACAAACTTGGCTGAAGCATGGGACGGACTGCAGGACCTGCAAGACAGAATCATTCCTTGCCTCTGTGACATAAGGAAAATCCCCAAGCAAAGGCTGGTTGATGAGGGAATTATTGCAACTGGGGCGGCTTACGACTTCAGCAATTGGTATTGTGCATTGGTCTCACGTAGAGAAGTGTTGGAAAAGGCTAAGGCAGAAAGTGCCAAAATTGATGAGCAAGTGAAGGGCATTCAAAATGGTATCTTTCATATGGCAGCAGATGTGTTGAACAAGGACGTCGTCCGGGAAAATGACTTATGGCCGGGTAATATGCAAAGGGAAGTGCAAAAGGTTTTCTCCATCATGCCAATCTTGGGACAAAATTTGACTAAGGCATTTGACCTCTTGACTGTCCGTAATACTTTCTTGCAGCATGAATCAAAATGGGCAGTTGTCTTTGCCGATTGTGCGGACAGTTTAGACCTGCTGGAATACAATGTCAGTACCTTGCCGAACATTACCATTAAGGAGATTGGTGCCATTGTGTCCAAGTTCATCGAACGGAGCATTGTTGAAGCAGATAAGGGTGCAACTCTCAATGGATGACTCATCTGCTTGTCAACTGGTTGATGTTTTAGCAACCCTAATTAGGGTTTTCTTATTCAAATATGGGCCCTTGACCTTGTTTTAATCTCGGCCATTCATTGTATTTGAGAACTCTATAAGTACCCTCTCGCTTTCATTTGATAAAGAATCAGAAGAATTATTATCAGAGGATTAGAGATTAGAATTTTGGAGTTAGAATTAGTTTAGAGATTTAAATTTTAGAAGTAAGAGAAGAGTTGTATGAAATTGTTGCGAAAACTATTGTGATAATGAAATTCATAATCGCATGAGATGCTTTGAAATCTTTATTGTCAAATGGGTGCATGTTTGCATATTTTCTCTTTCTCATAGGATTGTTATAGATTAGAAATTTATTTGTTAGTGGAATGAAAGATTGATAGTGAAGATTGAGGTAACTTAGCTCATACTTTCTTCAAATGAACGATTTTCATTTGATGCGTAAAGTTAGACTGAGCTTTTAATGTGGATGCTTTCAACGTGTACTTCAAATAAAGTTGTTCAATTGATGGTATTATTTGCAGTAGAAAATCTTAAGCACAAATCCCAAAAGATTGCACCTGCTTTTGTGTAGTTGTCGTTTTACGTGGCGAAACGAAGCATGGTTTCATTTAAGTTGCATTTGATCTTTACAGTCTCCTAGTTCCTTAGGATTAATATAGGATTTCTTACCCCTCTCCTTTTTTCATTTTCTTTATCCAAAATCAGAAATCCCAAAAATACAACACTGCATTCAACCCTTACTTTCAAAGTGACTTACTGAAGTAAAATGCCCCTTGGATTACCAGCAAACTACATACTACCACAGAGCCTATCCGCACCCCAATTTTGGAACATTGGAATTACCTTGTTACCTATCTTGCAATCTTAGCACGAAAGGTGATTTTTATCAAGAGAGGATAGAGCGTTTATGGACACTTTATTCTAGAGTGTTCGTGTGTGTCACAAAACACGCATCAACACTACTCAGCTGGATACACTTCAAGCTAAGAAGAAACATGAGGAGGCAGAGGCAATACTGATAGAATATTACCCTCATTGTAGACAGAAGAAGAGGGACTGCAGATGCAAAGTGATAGCTAACATTGACAGTAAACAAATTTCACCTGAGTTCAAACCAATCCAGACTGAGGAAGACCAAGTCTACTTTGTTGCACAGAAAAGGCCATGGGCTTCAAGACAAGGTATACCACCAGATCCATTATCTTTTGCTGGACCATATTTTAATTCTTATTCATCCGATAACCAATGACAGACACCTTATCCATCCAACTATGGAGGATACCCACCCGAGTCTTGGAATAACCCACCCAATGCTTGGTCCAATTATCAAAATGCCTCACCTTAGTGGCAGCAACCTCAATGGAATTGGCAACAGTTTCAGGGACCTTGGCAACCACCTCCAAGAAACTGGCAGCAATCATCTCAATGGAGAGGTGGTCAGCAATGGCCAAACCAAACCACCAGCTATATGTAGCCATCTTCTCAACCCCAACAACCTGCTAAAATGCCCCCTCCTGCTAATCCAAGTGCAAATGCACCTAAACCTACCTAGTTACCAACCTGTTGATGCGTGTTTTATGACACACCAAACACTCTAGAATAAAGAATCCAGAGACGCTCTATCCTCTCTTGAAAAACTACCTCTTGTGCTAAGATTGCAAGAAAGGTCACACGGTAATTCCAATGTTTTGTAAGTTGCGGTGTGGACAAGCTCTGTGGTCGTTGTGATTTTGCCAGTAACCCAAAGGGATTTACTCTAGTAAGTTACTTAAAAGCAAGGACTCGAATGCAATGTTATATTTTTTGGACTTTTTTGATTTTCGATAAAAAGGGTGAAAAAGGAGTAAGGGTTTAGAAATCCTATACTATTTCTATGAAATCAAGAGATAGCAAGGATTGAGTAAAACTTTAAAAAAACTGTACTTTGTTTTGCCACGCTAAACGACAACTACACAAAGCAAGTGCAATCTTCTGGGATTTGTGCTTAAGATTTTTTAACTACGAACAACACCATCAATAGAACAACATTATTCGAAGTAAACATTGAAGCATCCACATCAAAGCTCAGTCTAACTTTACGCATCGAATGAAAAGCATCCATCTGAAAAAAGTATGAGCCAAGTTTCATTAATCTTTACTATCAATCTATC
Organism: Sequoiadendron giganteum; assembly: GCA_007115665.2. Taxonomy (NCBI): domain Eukaryota; kingdom Viridiplantae; phylum Streptophyta; class Pinopsida; order Cupressales; family Cupressaceae; genus Sequoiadendron; species Sequoiadendron giganteum. The sequence goes on along the minus strand of CM021101.1, from coordinate 336,009,560 downwards.
ATTCCACTAACATACATTCAAATAAAATTCTAATCTGAATCCATTCTACGAGAAAGAGAAATATGCAACCATGCAACTATTTGACAATGAAAGGATTCAAAGCATCTCATGCATTATGAACTTTATTATCAGAATAGTTTTCAGCAACAATTTCATAAAACTCTCCTATTTCTACTATCTATGCTCTACAATCTCTTCTATCTTTCTACTCTCTTGTCTCTATTCTATCTTCTAATCTTTAATTTCTAATAATTATCAAATGAGAGAGTGGGGTTATTTATAGAGTTTAAGAATACAATGAATGGCCCAGATTTGAAACAACATAACCCTAATTAGGGTTGCCCAAATATCAATCAGTTAACAAACAGATGAGTCATCCACTAAGAGTTGCGTCCTTATCCGCTTCCATAGCACTCCGTTCGATGAATCTGGACACAATGGCGCCAACTTACTCAATGGTGATGTCCGGCAACGTGTTGACTTTGTATTCCAGAAAGTCCAAACCGTCTGCACATTTTGCAAAGGCGATCATCCATTTTGACTCTTGCTGCAAGGTGTTTCGAACGATGAGGAAGTTAAATGCCTTAGTCAAATTCTCTTTCAGGACTGGCCCGGTGGAGAAAATCCTCTGAACTTCATTCTTCATATTGCCCGGTTGCAAGTCATTTTCTCGAACAATGTCCTTGTCAAGCACATCCGCAGACATGTGGAAAATTTTATTTTGGATTCCTTTCACCTGTTCTTCAATTTTAGCACTTTCTGCTTTCACTGTCTCCAAGACTTCTCCACGTGAAACCAGTGCACAATACCAGTTGCTGAAATCTATGCCGCTCCAGCTGCAATGATCTCCTCATCAATCAATCTTTGCTTAAGAATTCCCTTTATCTCTCAAAGACATGGAATGATTTTGCTTTGAATGTCTTGGAGGCCATCCCATGCTTTTTCCAAGTTTACAACTCGCAAGAGTAGAGAAGAAGTTTGCCCATAAACATATGCCAACTTTTCTGGAAATGTCATTGCTTCTTCTTTTTTCCCTGCCATCCATTCTTTAGTTTCCTTGGCGGTAGTCAACTCTTCAAAATTTCTTACTGGTTCCTGTAATGAGTTTGGAAGTGGAGGGGCTGATTGGTCACCTTGATTGAGCGGCTTTGTTAAATGTTCAATGTATTCCCTTAGGCGCTCGATCTCCATTTTGTACTCTCTTTTCTTCAAAGTTTCTTTTTCTAGCCTGAATTTAATGGTGGAAACAGAGTTATCCAGGTCCTCAACTTCCTGTCCTTTTGTTCTCGGACCAATATCAATGATTGTGACAGCATGTTCACTTGGAGCAATTTCATCTCACAGTTTCTCAACTGTGGGCACTGCAATTTGTATAGTACGGTTACCAACTTCATCTCTTTGTATTGTAGAGAATTTCTTGGCTGGCTTCTTTATAGCAGCTTGTTCTAGCCTTGCCAAGAAGTCTGCAGTATCATCTTCTTCTGGTATCTCTGTTGTTGCCTTGATTTTAAGTCTTTCTTTCAGCCAATCTAGGATTGTTGACTGTTCAACTCCATCTTCCTGATCATCTGGAATGTCTTGTATGTCCTGAATTTCCCGCATAGATGGATCTTCTTGAATTCCTTTGAGGGCGGAAATCATTCCCTCTTGGAAGTCACCTCCCATGACATCTACATCCTCATCTGACTCATAAATCTCCATGCCTATAGGGGAGTGATGATAATCATCTTCCAACTACATTGGCTCCACATCCCTTTCTAGAACTGGCGAGGGAATTTTAAATTGTCCCCATGACTCTTCTTCCATGATCAGTATCTCCTCCACATTTTTGGATGTGGTTGAATGAAGGGGCTTGGATTTTTGTATCTTCTGGACTGGTCCCTCATCTACTGCCCTTTCCTTACCTTTTCTCTTTTTTGGTTGGCAACCTCGGTTAGTTCACCTCCCTGAGATGCACCGGCATTAGAAGAACAAGACTCTACCTCACCCATCAGGTCATATGTGAATAGCACATTCTGTTGTCGCAAAATTTGCACTTGCTGGTCTACCCACCATTGCGAGTACTTAAAGATAGGCCTCATAAAAGTTGTTAAAGTCACCAAGCTCTGGCTCAGACCATCTTACAGGAGGAAGCGGTTGCTTTTCATCGAAGCCCGATTGTATGTACACTTCATCATCATCAAGTTGATTAGGCACATGGAAGAGTTTCGTTGTCTTGATCATATCTAATGGCAGTCTTGACCATAGTCTTTTCCTTACTTCATTTACGGATATTTGAGTTCTCATTTGCTTGCTAGAACTGACAAATATGCTGGCCTAATTTGCAAGGGTGTAGTTAGTAATGGCGAAAGAGAACTCATGGTTTACAATTGCTATCCTCAGTTGCAATTGAGCGAGAAATCACACTTTAGACGAGTGCATGACGCCTTTCTCATGTATATCACCCGGATATTCCAAGGAGGAACGCATCAAAAGTTCACCCATGAGGCAAAAAGTTTAATCAGCAGATACGGATCCTGGTTTATCCAGTTTCCTAGATTCACCTATATTCGAATCCAAGGATTCACAGGTTCCCCTTATAGGTTGCCAATTTATCCCACTAACAAAATGATTATGCTAGACGTTCTAAGGCAGTTAGAGACATATCAAAATATTCAGAGGCCAAAACAGAAAGTAGCCGTCACGTTTCCACTCTTTATTGGTAACATGTTAGAATCTTGTCCATCGGCACAAACAGCAGAGAGTACCCAATTGGAAATACAATGGTACCCGTTCACTTCCTACAAGTCCGGGAATGACTTTGATCCACTTAATCATATTGGAGCTGTGGACGGGAGGAAATACAAACATAGAGTCGACCTTGAAGACTTCTGGGCAAATGCCATGAAGTAAGGAAAAGACTATGGACAAGACTGCCATTGGATATGATCAGGACAACGGAACTCTTCCATGTGCCTGATCAACTTGATGATGATGAAGTGTACATGCAACTAAGCTTCGATGAAAAGCAGCCACTTCCTCCTGTAAGATGGTCTGAGCCAGAGCTTGGTGACTTAACAACTTTTATGAGGCCTATCTTTAAGTACTCGCAATGGTGGGTAGACCAGCAAGTGCAAATTTTGCGACAACGGAATGTGCTATTCACATATGACCTGATGGGTGAGGCAGAGTCTTGTTCTTCTAATGCCAGTGCATCTCAGGGAGGTGAACTAACCGAGGCTGCCAACCAAAAAAGAGAAAAGGTAAGGAAAGGGCAGTAGATGAGGGACTAGTCCAGAAGATACAAAAATCCAAGCCCCTTCATTCACCAACATCTAGAAATGTGGAGGAGATACTAATCATGGAGGAAGAGTCATGGGGACAATTTAAAATTCCCTCGCCAGTTCTAAAAAGGGATGTGGAGCCAATGTAGCTGGAAGATGATTATCATCACTCCCCTATAGGCACGGAGATTTATGAGTCAAATGAGGATGTAGATGTCATGGGAGGCGACTTCCAAGAGGGAATGATTTCCGCCCTCAAAGGAATTCAAGAAGATCCATCTATGCGGGAAATTCAGGACATACAAGACATTCCAGATGATCAGGAAGATGGAGTTGAACAGTCAACAATCCCAGATTGGCTGAAAGAAAGACTTAAAATCAAGGCAACAGCAAAGATACCAGAAGATGATACTACGGACTTCTTGGCAAGGCTAGAACAAGCTGCTATAAAGAAGCCAGCCAAGAAATTCTCTACAATACAAAGAGATGAAGTTGGTAACCGTACTGTACAAATTGCAATGCCCACAGTTGAGAAACCGCAAAATGAAATTGCTCCAAGTGAATATGACGTCACAATCATTGATATTGGTTCGACAACAAAAGGACAGGAAGTTGAGGACCTGGATAACTCTGTTTCCACCATTAAATCCAAGCTAGAAAAATAAACTTTGAAGAAAAGAGAGTACAAAATGGAGATCGAGCGCCTAAGGGAATACATTCAGCATTTAACAAAGCCGCTCAATCAAGGTGACCAATCAGCCCCTCCACTTCCAAACTCATCACAGGAACCAATAAGAAATTCTGAAAAAGAGTTGACTACCACCAAGGAAACTAAAGAATGGATGTCAAGGAAAAAAGAAGAAGCAATGACATTTTCAGAAAAGTTGGCATATGTTTATAGGCAAACTTCTTCTCTACTCTCGCGAGTTGTAAACTTGGCAGAAGCATGGGACGGCCTCCAAGACATTCAAAGCAAAATCATTCCATGTCTTCGAGAGATAAAGGGAATTCCTAAGCAGAGATTGATTGATGAGGAGATCATTGCAGCTGGAGTGGCATATGATTTCAGCAACTGGTATTGTGCACTGGTTTCACGCGGAGAAGTCTTGGAGACAATGAAAGCAGAAAGTGCTAAAATTGAAGAACAAGTGAAAGGAATCCAAAATAAAAATTTCCACATGGCTGCAGATGTGCTTGACAAGGACATTGTCCGAGAAAATGACTTGCAGCCGGGCAATATGAAGAATGAAGTTCAGAGGATTTTCTCCACCGAGCCAATCTTGAAAGAGAATTTGACTAAGGCATTTAACTTCCTCACCGTCTGAAACACCTTCCTGCAGCAAGAGTCAGAATGGATGATCGCCTTTGCAGAATGTGCAAACTGTCTGGACTTGGTGGAATACAAAGTCAACACGCTATCGGACATCACCATCGAGGAAGTCGGCACCACTGTGTCCAGATTCATTGAACGAAGTGCTATGGAAGCGGATAAGGACGCAACTCTTAGTGGATGACTCATCTGTTTGTTAACTGACTGATATTTGGGCAACCCAAATTAGGGTTATGTTGTTTCAAATCTGGGCCATTAATCTTGAATTAATCTTGGCCATTCATTGTATTTTTAAACTCTATAAATACCCCCACTCTCTCATTTGATAATTATTAGAAATTAAAGATTAGAAGATAGAATAGAGATAAGAGAGTAGAAAGATAGAAGAGATTGTAGAGCATAGATAGTAGAAATAAGAGAGAGTTTTATGAAATTGTTGCTGAAAACTATTTTGATAATAAAGTTCATAATGCATGAGATGCTTTGAATCCTTTCATTGTCAAATAGTTGCATGGTTGCATATTTCTCTTTCTCGTAGAGTGGATTCAGACTAGAATTTTATTTGAATGTATGTTAGTGGAATGATAGATTGATAGTAAAGATTAGTGAAACTTGGCTCATACTTTCTTCGGATGGATGTTTTTCATTCGATGCGTAAAGTTAGACTGAGCTTTGATGTGGATGCTTCAATGTTTACTTCGAATAATGTTGTTCTATTGATGGTGTTGTTCATAGTAAAGAAATCTTAAGCACAAATCTCAGAAGATTGCACTTGCTTTGTGTAGTTGTCGTTTCGCGTGGCGAAACGAAGTACGGTTTTTTTTAAGTTTCACTCAATCCTTGCCATCTCTTGATTTCGTAGAAATAGTATAGGATTTCTAAACCCTTACTCCTTTTTCACCCTTTTTATCTAAAATCAGAAAAGTCCAAAAAATATAACACTGCATTTGAGTCCTTGCTTTTAACTTACTAGAGTAAATCCCTTTGGGTTACCGGCAAAATCACAACGACCACAGAGCTTGTCCACACCCCAACTTACAAAACATTGGAATTACCGTGTAACCTTTCTTGCAATCTTAGCACAAGAGGTAGTTTTTCAAGAGAGGATAGAGCGTCTCTGGATTCTTTATTCTAGAGTGTTTGGTGTGTCATAAAACACGCATCAACATAGCCCAACCCACACCCAACCCAAATAATAAACCACAGCAGCAGCTTGTATATTATGTTGATCCAAATCAATTTCCTGCATATGCTGTGAGTTTAAGTGACATACGTCTACGTTCAGGAACAACCTTGTTAGCTCCTTCCACCCCCATTATCACTGAACTCCCTATGGAAGAGCAAGAAGAATCTTTGACTGATCCCATTCAGCCTAGTGCAACTAAAACTCCCGAACCAGCTCCAGCTAAGCAGACAGCACAAGAACCACCGTTCCCTCAGAGATTACAAGTTGCCAAGCAAAAAAAAGACAAAGAGGAAACTAGTTTTGATATCTTAGATCAGCTAAAGCATATATGTGTCTAGATACCCCTGTTCCAGGCCATAAAAGACGTTCCTATCTATGGCAAAGCAATCAAGGAAGCATGCCTCAAGAAACCGGGCAGGAAAAAGGACCCCACTACAGTCCATGTAGTAGGACAATTTGGTGACATCATGCTTGGAAAAGTAACTATTCCCAAGTACAGTGATCCAGGTAGCCCCATAGTTGAAGTTGTTATAAATGGGATGAACATAAAGAATGCTTGATTGACTTGGGTGCAGCAATCAATGTGATGACTAAAGACATCCTGCAGCAACTGAATATTGCAAACATAAGATCCACTCCTACAACCTGCAGCTTGCTGATAGTTCCACTGTTAAGCCTGATGGTATAGTAGAAGACCTTGTGGTGATCCTAGACAACTGGGAGTATCCAGCCGACTTCATGGTTCTTTCCCCTCAAGCCACACTGGGAGGATATCCACTTATCCTTGGTCGGCCATGGTTAGCAACTGCTGACGCTTATATTGGATGTCGGTCCGGTGACATGACCATTTTGGATGGCACAAACACTAAAAAGTTTGTTTTGTATCCTCCTGCTCAGCCATCCCATAATGAAGAAAATTTTGTATGGCCACATATTGGTGAGGAGGCCGAAGAAGTCAACTATGTGGCACAACTCATGATGCTTGGAAGAAGTTCTTTCCTGCAGCTTCAAGATGAAGAGGAGGTGTTATCTAGTATCATTCAGAACCATTGTCAGATAGAGGAAGCATCACCCACTCATGAGTCTGGTTCCGCAGACATCGAACAAACACTTCTGTCAGTTCTACATGATCTTCCTACAGCCACTCTTCCAACAGCCAGACTTCCTGCAACCACTCTTCCTACAGCCACTGTCTCTGCAGACAGACTTTCTGCAACCACTCTTCCGACAGACAAAATTCCTGCAGCAATAGGTATGTTTCACACAACGTTGCCGCCTGAACTTAAGATACCTTGTATTAATGAAGCAGCTATGATAGAACTAGTCACACAAGTACAGGTGTAAAAGGACGATATCTAAACATCAATAGTAAATTGAATGAGGGACAACAGTTGACATTGGCACAATTGTTCAAAGCCCATCAAAAAGCATTTGCCTAGGATTATCATGATATGAAGGGATTAGATCCAAAACTTTGCACTCATAGAATATATATCAAAGATGAGTGTACACCTATCAAGCAACCACAACGGAGAATCAACCCTGCCTTGAAAGAAATTGTCAAAACAGAATTGCAAAAGCTACTAGACGTATGATTTATCAACCCTATTTCAGACAGCCAATGGGTGTCTCCATTGGTGATTGTGCCCAAAAAGGGAGGGAAATGGCGAGTTTGTGTTGACTATAGGGACCTCAATGCTGCCACTAAGAAGGATCATTTTCCCCTGCCTTTTGTAGATCAAGTCCTAGACTCTCTTGCAGGAAAACAGTACTTTTTTTTTCTTGATGGATTCAATGGATACAACCAGATTCAAATTGCACCAGAAGATCAAGAGAAGACTACATTTACATGTCCTTGGGGGACATATGCCTATTATGTACTTCCCTTTGGGTTATGCAATGCACCTACCACTTTTTAGAGAGCAGTCATCAACATATTCTCAAATATCTCCCTTGACTGCATGGAGATCTATATGGACGATTTTACTACCTATGGTGCCACCTTTGATGAAGCATTGGATAATTTGAAAAAAGTTCTACAGAGATGTGAAGACCAAAATTTGTCCTTAAACAGTGAAAAGTGCTTCATGATGATGCAGGAAGGTGTAGTTCTCGGCCACTACATTTCCCACCTTGGAATTCAAGTTGATCCTGCAAAAATTGAGGTAATAAAAAATCTGCCTATACCTGCAAAACAAAAGGATGTTAGGAGTTTCTTAGGACATGCAAACTACTATAGACGTTTAATCAAGGATTTTAGCAAAATAGCAGCCCCATTGTATAGTCTTCTGACTAAAGATGCTGAGTTCCAATGGACAAAAAGTTGTGATAAAGCATTTTCTGATTTAAAGACAGCTCTAACTCATGCTCCTGTACACAAGGGACCAAATTGGGAAATCCCTTTCCACATCCATACTGATGCCTCACATTATGCAATAGGAGCAGTCCTAGGACAAAAAGCAGAAGCTATTGAAAATGCCATTTATTTTGTCAGTAAAAACTTGCAGGGAGCTGAATTCAATTACACAGTCACAGAGAAAGAAATGTTGGCAGTAATTTATGCCTTGAATAAATTCAGGCACTATATAACAGGTTATCAGATTTTTGTACACACTGATCATGCAGCCATTAGATACCTCATGAACAAATCCCTAATCTCAAGAAGATTAGCCAGATGGTTGTTATTGATGCAAGAATTTGACATAACTATTGTAGACAAACCAGGGAAGGCAAACGTGGTTGCAAATTTTCTTTCAAGGCTAACCACGTCAGAAGATAGTCAAGCCATAGATGACTCCTTTCCTGATGAGCATCTATTCTCCATTAGTGTGCAGACACCCTGGTATACTAACATAACCAATTACCTTGTGACAGGGAGAGTTCCTCCTCACTTCTCCCCAAAAGAGAGAAGAGTATTGATTGAAAAATCATTCCCTTTTTCATGGATAGTTGGATGCCTGTTTTATACTGGACCAGATCACGTTATGAGACGGTGTGTGAGGGAAGATGAGACCTATGGCATTCTGCATGCAAGCCATGATGAACCCTGTGGAGGCCACTTTGTAGCTAAAAGGACAGCAATGAAAATCCTAAACACAGGATACTATTGGCCTACATTATACAAAGATGCAGGAAGGTATACAAGGAGATGTGATAGATGCCAAAGAATGGGCAGGCCAACAAAGTCAGATGAGATGCCACTCTGTCCACAAGTGGTAGTCACTCCATTTGACAAGTGGGGTCTAGACTTTGTGGGACCCATTGATCTGCCATCCAATGGTAAGTCCTATATTCTAGTGTGCACTGATTATGTAACAAAGTGGGTAGAAGTCAAAGCCATGAAACATGCAAGAGACAACAAAGTTGCAGAGTTTCTTTATGAAGAAATTTTCACTCGGTATGGAGTACCAAGAGAAATAGTAACTAATCAAGGCACTCAGTTTACATCAGCCCTTGTTACAGCACTAGTTAATGAATATAACATCAGGCACAAGAAATCCACTCCTTATCACCCTCAAGCAAATGGACAAGTTGAGGTGGCAAACAGAGAGATTGAGGCCATCCTCACCAAAATAGTGCATATTCACAGAAAGGACTAGGCAAATAGATTATCAGAAGTAGTTTGGGCTTACAGGACCACCTGGAAGACAACTACAGGCTTCACCCCATTTGAGCTGCTATATGAGAAAATAGCCATGATGCCTATCGAATTTGAGCACAAGACTCTCATAACTGCTATGGAGTTGGGGATGGACATTTCCAAGGCACAGAAAGAACGGCTTATGCAGCTGAATGAATTGGACAAGATGAGGAAATCTACATTCCACCATACTGAAATTGTGGAAAGTCAAAGAGTCAAATGGCATGACAAATTTATCAGAGAAAAGAAATTTCAGCCAGGTGACTGGGCATTACTTTATGATTCACGGTACCAAGATAATGCAAGTAAATTGCAGACAAGGTGGCTGGGGCGATATGAAGTTGCTGAGGTATTTCCCAATGGAGTTGTGCAGCTCACGACCATTGACCCTGTCAAATTCAAATTACTGGTGAATGGGCACCGTCTCAAATTATATCACAGGCCAGCTTCAAAAGAAGAGTTCCTGCAACAGTTTATCCAACATACACCACCCGAGCACAGTTCCTACAGCCAAGAAGTTCCTGCAACCGAAGGTAGCGGACGTAGTGTCCCTCCTTCCGACTAAATGAGGTACGTACTTGTCATAATAAAGATTTCTATTTTTGTAGAAATCCATTTCTTCACCCATCCGCACCACCTTTCTCTCTCTTCCATCATTTCATTTCACCTCGCACCATTCCACCTCATCATCATTAATTGCTCAATTATTGCTCAACAACGCAAGTAATACTTTCTCCCCGATCGTTGCAATGAATTCTCTACAATCATGTTTGTACACACTCAAGTACGTGTGCATTAATTGCATTCTTAATTATCCTTTAAAGCGTTTCATTTAATCACTGTACAATAATATGGACGTTCACATAATTTTCTTTAATCCCCCGTCAAATCACTATTGCCATCTCGCATGTGTGGACACATGTCTAAATTTAGGTTGGGGGAGGGGTAAGAAAGATGCAGAAATATTGCCACATGTCAATACATGATTGTCTACGTTAGCAAATCTTGCTGAGCTGATTCAAAATTTTAAATGAAAGATGGCTCGCGTGTGTGATGTGACACTAAACTGCCGTCGTCATTTCTTCTCATTATGATTCGCTTTTCTTGCTATTATTAACTCTGTCATAATTTCAAAATGCAAATGGTAATTGCTAAAAACAGAGTGACGGAAATTCAGTCGACAATTCACCCAGCAAGCAAGCGGGAAAGAATTTGACAGTAACAGAGGTAATTTGCAGAGTGACAAGTTGAGTATAGACAATGGGAGGCAGACTCATTCAGAATGAGCCCTCAACTCATTACGCTTTGTACAGGACGCAACGTGCTTAACCGAATTTCAGAATTGTGGTTGGTTAGATTATTTTCTGAAGCTAGATGGTTTTGACGAGGGTATTGCATTGGAGTTTGCTCAGACATTTTCAGACGGAAAGGCCATAGTGAAAGGACTGGAGGTCATAGCGACTGAAGAACGAATTGCAGAAGTTTCAGGGTTGCCAGCTGACGGTGAACCTTACCATGTTTCTAAGGATGCCAGGACAACCAGGGCTATATTCACGATGCATGGTGACCCTCCACTCATAATTGACAACCAGGGTGCTAAAAGACTCTCTCTACCCGAGCCATGGAAGCAGGCAGCCGTGCACATCATCAGATATATCACCTGCGAAGGTCGAATGTCGAACCTGCATTCGATGCACTTCAAATTGTTGAGTCATATGAGGCACGGGAGGAAGATGAACATGCCCAATGTCCTATACAACCTTCTCTCCATTATGGCAACAGAAATTCAAAAAGGTAGGGAAAACTCTGTATCCCACCATTGTCTAGTTAAATTGCTGGTCATAAGATCTCTACTCAATACAACACCTAGAATGGCCTGGGATGATTTTGTGAACACTAAGTAGTATAGACCTGAGCCATCTCAGCCTAGGGTTTCACCTCAGACACGTAGGTCTAGCATAAAATTGAGCACAACTGAAGGCACCCCTGGTGCCTCGACCTTTGATGCTGGTGTGGATTCCCCCATTGAAGAAAAGACTATAGATGTTAGCTCCTCTAATGATGAGCATGGAAAAGAAAATTCTTCATCAAATTCTGATGACGATGATGTTCCACTGAAAACTGTAATAAAAACAAGGGCACAAAAGAGGGAGGCAAAAGCAAGGAAAAGAAAAACACAACCTACGCAAAAAGAGGCACCAAGCCCTAAGAAAAGGAAGGTTAGCATTGTTCATCTTGTAGCCAAAGAAAAACGAAAAAGCCCTCTCAAGAAATTGAAGTGGGTCGATCCTGAGCTTGGTGGGACATCGTGTGAAGGCATAGACGCTCCAATGGAGCAGGAGAATGTACAAGAAGAAGATATATTCGAAAAGGCAACAAAAATGACCCTGGCGGATCTTGCTCCCTTGGCAGAAGAAGTTGAGACTCAAGAACATGAAGAAAGTCAGGAGTTCCTACAGCAAAACCAAGACTGGAACCCACTGCCTTATGTTGGAGACATACAATTGAGAGCATTTATGTCCTGGGTACAAAATGAGATCAGTTGGGGTGAACAATACAATGCTTACAAGAAGAAGGAATCCAATATTCCCCTAGCCATCAGGGCTGAATCAAAGAACCCCAAAGACATTTATACAGATTGGAATAGATTGCTCTTTAGGCCAAGCTATGGTAACAGAATTATGCCTTGGGTTGAGGTTGTTTACAATAAGTATGAGGTAAAAATTGCAGCAAAAGAGGATACTATGAGGGGATATCTATCCTAGAGATGGAACTTATTGACTGATGAGCTAAAACAGGCTGAGCCACATTCTATCCACAACTATGCTGCTGCACAGAAGAGAATTGAAAGATACATCCAACTTGGGAGAACCAAGGGGCGCGAATGGCTTCCCCTAACTTTTCAATCGCCTACCCTCCTATGGCTTGTACCTAATTTTAGATTCTACAGGTATGACATTGCAAAGGAACAACATAGATGGAGGAGACTTGATAAGTTGGGAAGATTTTACTGGAATCCTGATTCACCCACGGCAGACACCGACATTAGACAACTATCAGTCGTAGACTTCAGGGCCTTAACCAAACAGAAGCATAACTCTTCCCCTGCTGGAGGACCAACAAAACGTTAGGTTAGGGGGAGTGATGAGTCTAGATTTTGGCCTAGTTAGGAGGGTAGAATCTCTTGTTATTTGCTCAAGTTACCACAAACTTTGATATTACATGCTAACACTTTTATATAGTTTCTCTCAGTCATAAGACATTTGAGACTAATTTCATTTCTGCTCATTTTGATGATATTTACCTATTATGTGGACCATCTATATTTATCTTGCATGTGATTGATGAATGTTCCTTAAGGTGGTTATGATTATGCAATTATTATGTGTACTGACATTACCATGCAGACATGATTGAAATGCTAAATTGAGAAATGCAGTCACCAACCAATCAGGATGAGGAGTCGAGCGAAGGTCAACTGGGGACGACGGCGGAAGATTCTCATGTCAACCACATTTAACCGCCTTGTACCAATCTTTAATGGCATTGAGCATTGCGGGCGTTACCACAATGGTCGAGTCCACACTTGGGAATGCATGTCCGAACGGATTCCCCTGCATGTGTAACTGCCCTTCCATTTTCTTCTCGCTTTCCCTAAATGGCATCCTCTCAGTTAGTGGGAGTTGATGGCCCTATTTAGTTGGTATAAATAAGGCTTGAATCCTCCTTCTTCGAGCTCGCAAGTTAGTGAGTCGATCGCCAAGTTCTTGTACAAGCTGATAATCAGCCATACTTTTGTAATTGCAATTTCTGATGAATGAAATAAGATTTTGAGTTGATTATCTGAGTTTGCATTAGTTTAGAGGATACTCATCTAAGGGGGCCCACTTCGTGAGTAATCCATTCCTTTAGTTTAGTTAGATTAGTGTTAGTTTATGTTCAGTACTAAGTTAAGATTTTGGCATTGACTGTTCCTGCAGCCACTAGAATTCTATTCTGTGACTGTTCCTGCAGCCACTAGAATTCCATTCTGTGACTGTTCCTGCAGCCAAGACGGGCAGAGTAGTTTCTTATTGGATGCTCAATTTTTCCTTCCTATTATGCATAATCAGTTTAGATTTGATTGAGTGATGTTCAGCATTTGCTTTGTTTCCCTTAATGCAATTTACTTTCAGTTTTAAGTCTTTCTTAAGTTATAGAACGAAGATGACTACTTTGAAATTCCTAGTGCATATACTGTGCTGACCCATTTCAAGTTCACGACCCTGGGTTGACAATTTAAATATACATTCATGATGGTTAAGATGGCTATTCAAGTCAGATGTCCAATCTCTAAATCATGGTTGTAAGGGCTTAGTTATTAAAATCATTGTAGGAGGCCGACAACAATCTAAATTGAAGTCCAAAACCCACTCAAAACTCAATAGTCTAGTAAAGTAATATGCACCAACACATGCTTGAACAAGAGCTTTGTTGCTTCTTGCCCAAAAGCTCTTTTCTTCAAAGGATGAAGATCACTCTCTTTCTAAAGAAATCCACCAACACAAAGATGTAGTCATGGCCTTGCCTACTTTTAACAAAACTCCAAGAATCCCATTAATATGATTTTACAGCGCCTTGATAGAATGAGAAGACAAACATACAACTCAAATTAACATGCATCTTCCCAATAAGCATAGATATAATAGGCTTACATATTTTTGCAAGCTTATTTTTCCCAATTCAACGAGACCCTAAACTTGTAGGATATAAGCTTCCTACATCAACTAGAATCTTGCTTGTCCCTGCCAAATGCACAATTTACAAGAATTGTATAGCAGACTCTCTTCCAAGTTGATATCTTCTCCAAAATTGACCTGGTCACTTCTAATTTTTTGCTGAAACATAGTTAAGATTGGTAAAATTCAGCATTCATCACATATTGGTCTTTGAAGCTCATGAGAAATTGGGGCAGCCCACATAATAATACCAAACAATTTAACTTTAAATGGCCTATAACTAGTATAGATATTTTAAATACATCTCTAAAAAGCACCAAGAGATATCAATTCAAGTTATTTTATTTTACTTCAGAACTAATTTATTTACTACATATATACATGGGCACATAAACTTTAATTTTTTAAAATTATTTTATGTTATCTACATTGTTTACTTTATTTGTATTTGAAGAGCTTATTTTTGGTAATTCACTTGTTTTACCGCCACTATAGAACACCTCTCAACATAATAACTCTATAAATAAAATAATTATAAAATAACTCTATAAGAAAATAAAAATGGGTCTTCAAATAGAAACAAATTAAACAATGTAAATAAAATAAAATAATTCTTAAATAGTTCTAAAGTTAAATCATATCATGGTGGAAGGTATGCTAAAATTAACCCATCTATTCTAAAGTAAAATTGTAAAATTGAGTTGTTTTTAAAGACGTGATTGTCTTTTTACAAGGCACAAAATTAGCCATTTTTTAAGAATCTATCTACTACCATATACACGCAAACCTTGCAATGCTTGGATTTATGTCAAACTGAAAGTGAGTCCATGGAAATTCATTCACAGGGTCTATTTGATACTGGAAAAGGTATAAAATTCTTGCTTGAAGTTAGGACTTTGTGGCGAGACCGTGTGTGCTTGAGATGGCCTTGAAGCAGTGGTGAAGACATGAGGCATAAAGCACCGCCATTGTAACACAAGACGATCAAAGAACCAAATCCTTCCAGATCAATCACCCCTCCTGAAACGCAATTGTCTCCATTGTGGCAAGTTGAGAAAGAAGATGTGGATGGTGTTCTACAGCTTGAGTTCTGGAGAAATATTCCCCTTGCAAGGAACTTAACTTGCTTTAATGATCTATTAGACAGGAATTGCATGATTCCTTGTGCATTTAACCCTTGCGGCAATGACTTGGTCTGATTCCATTGGCATGCTGCAATCAGGATTGCTCTCTGCTTACTGAAGTTTTTCTGCAATATTTGGCATGTCCAACAAAGGTGGAATATAGTGGCATAAGAGTTATGCACTGAAGATTGAATGAAAACCAAAATAAGTTGGAAGATTGAGCTTGAGTGTTATCTTCAACATTTTTAAAAATGGTATGCAGGCCACACTAGAGAAGACAGATCATGTAGTAAAGTTCTCTAGGTCCTTTCTGCAAATGACAACATAACCTATCATCGACTTTTAAGTATAGCACTCAATACCACAACTTGTATTTAGCATTGTTCTTGTGCAGAATAATTTGCACTTGTTGTGGAATGTGCTAAATATGCTCAATGAACTTGGCAACTTTGTCAATTTCCTTTTTCAGATGGAGTTGCTGCAATTGATGGCAGCATAGGATAAGCTACACCAATAGGCATCAATTATTAAAAGCCCAAACAAACCTCAAACAAGTTGTGTCCTATAAAGCTCTATTTGCAGTGAAGGTAGACATTCATCCCATGTGTGATGCTTCTTGGAAATATGCATTCTGGGAAGATGCCCAATCATCAGATTCACCACTATCTAAAGATGAAATGTGGTAGACTTATCAACTTCGTGTCAATGTTGACCAAAGTGCTTTCCAAAAACTGCTCAAGGATTTGGTTTTTCTGTCATATATCATGGTGGAAGGTATCCTAAAGTTAACCCATATATTCTAAAAGTAAAATTGTAAAATTGAGTTGTTTTTAAAGATATGATAGTCTTTTTAAAAGGCACAAAATTAGCCATTTTTTAAGAAACTGTCTACTACAAAATACACGCAATCCTTGCAGTGCTTGGATTTAAGTAAAACTGAAAGCGAGTCCATAGAAATTCATTCACAAGGTCTATTTGATACTGGAAAAGGTGTGCAATCCTTGCTTCTTGTTAGACAACTTGTCTATACCACATTCAATGCAGAATTTGATGCTTTTTGCAGCATTTAACCTGAGATGTGACCGATAGAAATACTTCTTCAATGTCAAAATGGTCTTTCAACTCTAAAATAAGTTGCAACAATGTTGAAATGAGTCTCACATCAATTTTTGACATTCTACTTCATGTAATACACAAAAGTATCCCAAATGTTACAAGAGTCCATCATACAAGTGTATGACTTCCTACTATGCAATTCCTAATAGAAATTTGCAACGTCTCAATCTGATTGATATAGTTATGGCCTAAAATTGGTCTTATGTCCACATGCATCAAGCGTAGAGAGAAGGACTTGGACAAAGATTTGACTAAAATAATTTGCTATTGTATTGGTATTCACCTTCTTATGCGTGATAATTGAGTCCATGAAAAAGTAAGCATGCAAATGAACTAACTAAATTTACCCATTTACCCACAATTAGATGTAACACTCAGATTAAGCAAAGAATTAGCAAATGTAAATGAAAACAAACCAAGTTCTCACCAAACTAACCCTTGTTGCACCATGGAATGGTGGTTATGCTCAAGGATTATGGATGTGAGTGCTCTTGCCAGCAGCATAAGGTTGCATAAGAGGTGATATGTTCTTAAAATGGCTAGGGGTGATCTCCAATTTATAGATTTTTGGAGAGACCAATGGATGGATAGGATTAAAAGATGAAATCAATGGCTAATATTAGTTGAGAGCCATTGGGAGATGAGAGGAGGACAAGTGTCCTCATTTGGTTGGAGGAGATGGAGGGAGAGGGATTGAGGAGAAAATGAAGGGTGCAGATTCTCCTTGGGAAGATTGGGTGGACAAGATGGATGGGGTACTTTGGAGTACCCTTGAGGGATGGTCAAGTCCTTTGGCTCACATGTACAAGGGCCCATGCCTTGTGTACAAAGGCCATTCCTTTGTACAGCCTTCGTACACCTTGGAGGAATGTGCATGATTTGAAGGAAGTTGACTAGGATTTGATTGTGCAAGTAGGGGATTAAGGGGCTAATTGGTTTTAGCCATAGTTACAAGACTCGGACTCGGCAAGCTGATTTTTGACTCGGACTCAGACTCGGAGCCTAGACTCGCCCAAGACTCGGCAAATAGAAAAACCCTTGAAATTTAGAGATTTTTAAGGATTTAAAGCTTGTTTCATGCACCCTTTAGTGAATAAACCTCAAATACACAATAACATCATGAAATAGAAACTACTATGATCCTATACACAAACATATATCGATCACATAAGTATAAACGCAAATTTTAGCTGAAGGAAATAACACATTCAGATATATAAATATTGTCAAATGTATACAAAACTCATGGAATATGAAATCCATGGCATCAAAACAAATATCAAAACTAAAAAAATAAGTCTATGGCTCAGAAGAGCTTGCATTACTCATCCCAATATCACGACAAGTCATGCGCTAGTGTCTAAGTTAGGTTCTAGATGATGATGTAGCCATGATATTTGCTTGTGTCTCAATGATTGGTGTGTATATTCAAGTGAGGATTTTATTATTAAAATTTTATTGAAGCCTTCAAGACTGCATGTTTTGTTGTCTAATGTATGAATTTTGAAACAAGATAATCCTTGATTATGGCTTTGACTGTGAAAGATGCAAAGATTTGCAACAGGGGATATGTATTTTGTAGGTTTTTATGATCATGATTCATCATTGGCCTATAACATGCTCAGACCTATAGTTTGATGAGGGTTTGGGGGAAACGCCCCAACAGGGTCAAGGGGCAGCACCCCCAGTGGGGTCAAGGGGCAGCGCCCCTTGCGGGGGTCGTTTAGGGTCACCCGCCTCGAGACTCGCGAGTACTCGCCGAGTTTGGGCGAGTCTTGTAACACTGGTTTTAGCTCACTTAATGGAAAGCGGAGGAAAATAGACAAATTAAATAAATAAGATATTTATTTAATATTTGGGATGAGGATGGGAGACTTAGGTATATAAATAAAAAATTGGATTTATTTACCTAAGGTGGACTATAGGAGAGGAATGATTAAATGGTTTAGGCAAGTGAATAGTGATGAATAGTGGATGAATAGTGATTTCATTAATTAAATAATAAAATAGGGGATGAGAATTGGATAATTAATTGAATAATTGGGGTTATATTCAATCAATTATAAAGGAAATAGTCAAGTAATGACAATGGTCAATTTTAGTTGTCTACAATATTCAAGTAGAATTGCTGATGATATAAAGCCTATTTTTTTATGTCACTTGTAAAGCCCATATTGCAGCCTTAGTAGTACTCTTCTTGCTTAATGACATGTTATTAATTTAGTTTAATCATGGCAATTTGATCTTCTAACTCAATGTATTGTAATCCTATTACCAATGATAATTTGCTTGTAAACCCTGTTGGTTGATAATTTTAATGATTCATGGATCTTGGCATTGTTAGTCGTTAATTAATATGGTTGTGATTTACCCAAATGAATGATTTGGATACTATTGACCTTGTTCCTAGTCATAGTCGTATTGGTGACTGTGTTAAAGATTCATGAGCATGAATTTGTGTGAATATGAAATGTTGAGTGTATGCTAGTGCATATGTAGGAACCTGTTGTGACCTATTTCACACATCGCCCCATTGCAAATGGGGACCCCCAAGTTTTGATGTCGCCCTCTGAATCGCCAGTTTAGAGTCTTTAATTTGGGTAAATTTTGAAAGTCAGTCCGGCTAAGTTGAGATTTCGAACCTGTTTGTGTGTCTTAACGTCATTGAAGTGCTTAGAAGACCCGGTAGACGAAGATCACCATTGCTTTCGGTCGTTTCTGACACTTCCTATTTTCTAGGGATTCTGCTTTTTTGCTTTTTGCTTTTTTTGATTTTTGGCATTTTTAGGCCATTCTGGAGTTCCTATTTTTTAGGGATGCTTTTTGCTTTTTCTATTTTTGGAAAGTTTCTATTTTTGGATCCTACAGAACAGAAAATCAACATGTCTCCAGAAATCAAGAAAATCAAGGTAAAGTGAAAAAGGTTTGAAAAATGGCAAAAATTTTGGAAAAATGCCTAAGTCTGAGAATGGCGCCCTCAAGAAAGGGGATGGCATGGAAAGTTCAAAGTCCACCCTACCTTTGGCATGCCAAAGATAGGCACTGGCAAGAGATATGCCAAGTCCGCCATAGGCAAGGTGGTCTCCAAGTCCGCCATAGGCATGAAAGATGCCAAGTCCGCCACTAGCAAGAGATATGCCAAGTCCGCCATAGGCAAGGTGGTCTCCAAGTCCGCCATAGCTATGAAAGATGCCAAGTCCGCCACTGGCAAGAGATATGCCAAGTCCGCCATAGGCAAGGTGGTCTCCAAGTCCGCCATAGGCATGAAAGATGCCAAGTCCGCCACTGGCAAGAGATATGCCAAGTCCGCCATAGGCAAGAGAGATGCCAAGTCTGCCCTCGGCACAAGGAAGCTGAGGTCCGCCCAAGATGTTTGGAAATGGCGCATGGCTTGAGGAAGCCAAAGTCCGCCCTTGGCACAAGAAGGTCAAAGTCCGCCCCTAGAGAAAAATGGCATGAAACTCATGAAGTCCGCCCAGCCTAGGAAAAAATGGCAAGAGACACATGAAGTCCGCCCCAAGAAGTGTGGAGAAGGGTAAAATATGAAGGGGTGCGCTCCAAGATGTTTGGAAAGGGGTGAAATTACAAGGGAATTCACTAGAAATTGAATTAAATGGTTGAAACAAATGAGATTTGCCATTGGACAAGGCATGAATAAAATTCACCATGACGAGAAAAGTGTGAAGACCATCTAAGACCAATGGAGAATAAAATACGCCATAGGCAGGAGATTATAAGAAATTCGTCCAACTTTGGAAGGAAAATTATTCTAAGGCATGAAAAACGAAGAAATGTCTGGAAGGAGAAGAGGTTTGGCCGGCATAAAAATCACGCCTCAGCACAACGGAATGAAATTCTTTGGCACAAAATAAAGAGTGCTTGGCAAAGCAAACATGAAGTCCGCCCCTCTCAGCTTGGAAAATTCCTAAGGCGCTAGTAAAAAAAAAAAAAAAATGGCAAAGTGGCAGAGATCTCCAAGTTCGCCCAACCCAGAAGATGGATCGTTTGGCTAAACAAAAATGCCCAAAGAGGTCAGAACTCCACCTAGAAAGTTGAAATTTGGCAGATGAGCTATTGAGCACATTTTGGCTAGGCAGACAATTTGAAAAGAGATATTTTTGCCTCTAACGAATGAACTTAGCCATGTATCAAGGTTAAACGGGTTGGAATTTAATATTTTAATATTTTTAATTATTTCCCTGACACTTAGGGAATTTTAATTAAAAATTCAAAAACCGGAGATTATTTGGAAGATTAAACTATTCTGCCTTAGATAAATTTAACTTTGCCATGATTCGAAGATTTAAAATACGTTGGAAAATTAATTTTAAACGATTAATTTAATATCTTTTCCAACACTTGGGCAATTTTTGAGAAAATTCGAAAATCTCAAGCAAAGATGGCACAGAGGTGAAAATTAGAAACTTGCCTCGATAACTGAAAGTGAAATTAGAAGTTTGCCAATCTGAGAAGAAAACCTTTCTAAAAATTGGAAGAAAATCAGAGGAAAGAAAACAATGCCTTGAAGAAAATCGCACTTCTCAGCCATAAAATGAGTTTCAGCAACTCATTTCTTCACAATTCCGGCTGAAAAGTAGCTATCTCTCTCGAATCTTCAAGAAATCATTCGCAAAGGAGAAATTTATAAAAATAACACTGTTGTGAGAATCGAGGTAGCATTTTCTTGTTGACAGGTGTGATTTTTTGAGAGAAGTAATTTATTTCTTTGTTGAAATCGTACTTTGAGCATATTGGCGCACCTCTTTTGGCAGATTTCTGAATTTTCAAATTCATTCGCAGCTAGAACACGATCTTCGAGGTTTGGAAGTTAATCGACAATGTGTTTGCACTGTGTTTCTATCTTCTACTTCGTTTCCGGCACGAATTTCATTCATAGACAGGCGAATTTAATTACTTTCAGCTTGCTTTTTGACAGAAATTTTAATTCAATAGGCTGAAAGTGCCATTTTTGTCCAAGCTACACCCCGGAACAAGTTAATTTTAAATGATCTTGTATTAATGTTAAGAATTTTGTGCTTGCAGGTTGACGATCGATCAAAGGGAAACATCCAGGTAGGCACAGATGAAGTTTGCAAGTAAAGGATCGCAGTCAGAGACCAGAATAAATTCAAAGTGGAAAGATGTCTCAGACACTGATCTTGGCCATATCGACCTTGAGGAATTCAAGAAGAGAATATATGGGCATAACGGACCTTTACCAACACCTGCCGCTAGAAGGATGGTGAGAAACGGCATATTTCAAGCTGTCGGATTCCCACCTGCGCTTGGCTGTGCTGAACTTATGGTGGAGTGCGCACTTCACTATGATGCTGAGTTGAGGCGGATTGTGGCACCCGATGGGAGAGTGTTGGCACATCTAACAGAGTTGGCCATTCAGGAGGCCTTCGGCATTCCGGCATATCCTAAAACTGTCTACAAGACCAAGGAAGATGCTCAAAAGTTATATGATGAAAGCCCTGGCCTTTGTGCCGCCAACGTTAACAAGTCGTGGCTGGATAAGCCTAGGCCGTCGGTCAAGAAAATGCCCAAGAAGTTGACACGTACGGACTTCAAGGAGGACTAGGAGACATCATTATCTTACTGAACAGAATAGCAGGCAGTCCTTTGGGAGCACCCTTCGAGTCATGGATGTATTACTTCATTGAGGACCTCACAGAAGGTGTCAAGATGTTCAACTGGGCGAGAATGATAAGCAATAATCTTCACCACCAGCTTATCAACCTAGAAAAGACCAAAACGTTTTACATGAGTTCTTACGTCATCTATATGTTGGCTAGAACTTACAAGTATGCAGGCTTGATCTGCAAAGGCACAGTTGGTAGTAAGGAGAATGAGCTGAAGCCTTATGACTGTTATCCACAGCTTCAGCTGAGGGAGAAGACGCACTTTAGGCGAGCCCACGACGCGTTCCTGATGTACATCACTAGGATACTCCAGGGAGGGACGCATCAGCGGCTAACACATGAGGCCAAAAGCCTGATCAGTAAATACGGGTCTTGGTTCATCCAATATCCAAGATTTACTTATATCAGAATCCAAGGATTCACCGAGAGCCCGTACCGTCTGCCCATCTTCCCCACAAATAAGATGGTCCTGCTCGAAGTGCTGAGGCAGTTAGAAGAGTTCCAAGGTCTTCAAAGGGTGAAGCAAAAGGCGGCAGTTACTTTTCCTTTCTTTATAGGGAACATGTTGGAGTCATGTCCATCATCACAGGCAGCTGACAGTGCCAGAATCGAGATACAGCATTACCCTTTTTCCCCATATCCGGCCAGAAATCACTACGACCCCCATCACCACATCAAGATGGTGGATGGAAGGAGATACAAGCATAGGGTCGAACTGGAGGACTTTTGGGCAAATGCTGCGGATGAATTTGAGGTCAGACGGAAGATGCGGTCCAGATTGCCGCTCAGCTTGATCAGGGCAACAGAATTTTGTCACGTGCCAGATTAGTTGGAGGAGGACGAAAATCAGACGCAGCCACGCTTCGATGAGAGTTCGGCTTTGCCCGTTGTCCGGTGGTCAGAAGCAGAGCATGCTGACTTGAACATCTTGATGAGGCCTGTCATCAAGTTTACTCAGTGGTGGGTTGATCAACGAGTTCAAGAATTAAGGCGCCAAAAGATAACCCTGACCTATGACATGCTAAGCGAGGCAGAGTCTTATTCTTCCAACGCGGGCGCATCCCAGGACGTACAAGTGATGGAGACCACCACTTCTAGGAAGAGGAAAGAAATAGCTACAGGAAAGGAGCCAGTCCAGAAGCAGGCCAGGATAAAACCTTCTCAATCGGCCGCCTCTAGGAATATTGAGGAGATATTAGCTACTGCCGATGCTTCACTGGCAGACATGAGGGATCCTTCTCCGGTTCCTGAAGACAACACAGAAGCCTCAGCCAGATGACGATGCGCCGCCTTCTCCCACGGGCACTGAAATATTGGAGTCAGATGACGACAATGTGGGCGCCCAAGATGAGGATTTCCAGGAAGGGATGATTTCAGCCCTTAGGGGAATTGTGGATGTTCCTGACAGAGAAGGCGTGCCGGAGGAGGACGGTGTTGAGCAGCTTACGATCCCGGATTGGCTGAAGGAAAGGCTAAAGGTACAAGTGCCGGCAGATGAACCAGAAGAGGATGATACGGCAGACTTTTTGGCCAGACTGTCTCAAACCGTGGCTAAAAAGCCGGCGAAGAAATTCTCCAGCATACAGAGAGACGAGGCCGGCAATAGGACAGTACAGATTGCCGTGCCTACAGCGGACAAGCCGCAGGAGGATATGGCTCCACAAGATTACGCCATCACAACCATTGACTTGGGTCCAACCACTAAGGGCCAAGAAATGGAAGATTTGGATAATTCTGTGTCTGCCATCAAATCAAGGTTGGTGAAGGAGGTAGCCAAAAGAAAGGAGTGCCAATTGGAAATTGAGCGCTTAAAAGAGTACGTCCAGCACTTGATCAGGCCACTTGATCAGGATATTACGGCAGCTCCTCTACTTCCTAACTCTTCACAAGAGGTCGTTAAAGAGATAGAAGAAAACAGGCTCACGGTTCAGGAGGCCAAAGAATGGATAGCAGCCAAGGGGATTGAAGCTGAGGCATTCATAGAAAGATTAACTTTGGTTTATGGTCAGGCCACTGCCTTACTTTCTAGGCTAGCCTCCTT
The DNA here is from genome assembly GCA_007115665.2 of Sequoiadendron giganteum. Taxonomy (NCBI): domain Eukaryota; kingdom Viridiplantae; phylum Streptophyta; class Pinopsida; order Cupressales; family Cupressaceae; genus Sequoiadendron; species Sequoiadendron giganteum. The sequence continues at coordinate 335,985,497 of CM021101.1, read as the reverse complement.
GGCAGAAGTATGGGACAGCCTTCCGGACGCGCAGGATAGGATAATCCCTTGCCTTAGGATTCTGAAAGGAGTTCCTAAGCAAGAATTGATAGAGGGAGGCCTCATCGCAGCGGGAGCAGCCTATGACTTCCACACTTGGTATTGGGCCTTGACGGCACGAGGTGAAGTCTTGGAGAGGGTAAAGGTTGACTGCATCAGATTGGAGGAACAGGTCAAGGAAGTTCAGGCCAGAATCCTCAACATAATTGCCGATATCCTGGATAAAGAGGCTTTGCGAGAGAATGACCTGCAATTGGAAGTTTTGAAGGAAAGTGTCCAGGAAAATATCTTTGACATCACTGGACCCATCTTGAGGCAGGACTGGGCCAAATTGGCTAACTTCCTGAGTATCCGAGAGTCCTTTGAAAAGACTGAACCAGAGTGGGAGGAGACCTTCGCCAGATGCGCTGAGAGCATGGATGGGCTGGAATTTAGAATCGGCATGCTTCCACAGGTTACCATGGATGAAGTTGTCTTGATCGTGTCCAGATTCGGTGAATACACGGTGGCTCGAGAGGATCAGGATGTAGTCCCTTGAAAATAGCTCCGAATGCCAACTCATTGCTGTTCATTGCCAGTTAACTGAAGTCATTTTGGGAAACCCTAATTAGGGTTTCGTTTGTTAAATCTTGACCGTCGGCTCATGTTTAATCTGAGCCATTTATTCAATTTATGGAACTCTATATAAACTCTTGGACCCTCATTTGTAATTTGTGAAGTGAGTAATAAAAAATTGTTGCGACGAAACTATTTCCGTTTATAAAAGCTCTTGTGCATGATTTGCTAAGAACAACTTTTATTTTCAAGTAGTATGCAAGGTTTAATATTTCTCCTTCAACACTTAGAGTAGAGTTAGAATAGCATTTCATTTACATGTTTGTTAAGTGGATGATAGATTTGATAGCAGTGGTAGATAAAATTTAGCTCATACTTTTGTCAAATGGATGATTTGCATTTGATGTGTAAAGTTAGTCTGAGCCGTTGATTTGTGGATGCTTAACTTCTGTTTGTTTTCAATTCAAACATGAAAATAATTATCACTTCCTTTGAAGATTGCACCCACTTTGTGTAGTTGTCCGAAGGAGGCGAAACAAAGTGTGGTTACCCTATTTTATCTCGTCACTGCCGTCTCTTGAGTTCTTAGGCGTAGTTTAGATTTCTAAACCCTTATCCTTTTGCCTTTTTTTTGGAATATCTGAAATACCCATCAAAAGGAGCTTCAATGATAAAACTGTCTAAGTCCTCAACTCGCTAAATGAATTTTATGTAAGTCCCCTTGTGATTACCAGCAAATCACAACGCCCACTGACCTTGTCCATATGTCATAACCTGGCCAAAAGAAACATTGGAGTCATTGTATTATCTTCTAGGTATTTGCAATTACTTTTCAAGAGAGGATAAAGTGTCCTTGGGCATTTTATTCTGTGTATGGTGGCGTATTCAAAACACACACCAACAGAACCCTTGCATGTTCAATAATGGTTTGGTTTTCGTATTGTGTGACTGTATGTTAGAATAAAGGCTAATTGTTATCTTGTGTCCTCCTGTGATCACTACTTGATTGGTGGTACTGATTGTCTTCCTTGAAATCACAATGCAGCTCTTCAATGTTAATTCTGGATCTAGAAGTTGACGTATGCTGCTTGGTAGATTCTATAGTGCAAATATTGCACTTGTGTAATGATCACCCCTACAAGAAAAAAACTTGAAATCTCACAATTACCAAATGAAAGAGCTTGACACGAACAATACCAATAAAGTTTGCAAACACAGAGAATTCTGGAAACTCTGGAAAGAAAGTAAAGTTCTTGCACATAAAGTCTGATATAACCTTAATTTTCATCCATAACCGCTACTACATAAGCATAGAAAATCATGAAAGTTTCATCAACAAGGGACAGCAATTGTCTACAATATAAATACCTCTGAGCATAGAAGTTACAGGTCTGATATACAGTTAACAGGCCTGCAGTTGCTGCTAATATGAATAACAGTACACATACTTCATTGAAACCATCACCAAACATTCAATTATGACCTGAATTGTAATGGATTTGATAAGAGTCTTAGACAATACTGAAACTACATTCCACCACTTAGAGACATCTCTGCCATGGTCAGGAAAGGGAGAGAAAGCTACAGATTGCTTCAGATTTGCACAGAACTGAAAACTGGGCACTAGTAACACAGGGGCGGCTGACTAAAGAATTGCCAAACTCCTCCAAATGCTCTGAAATCAGCCCCAAACCCTCTGAAATGGTCTATCAGTCCTTAGGCGCCTCCCTTGGTATGAAATGCTGCCATAAATATGCCCTAAAATCTCTGATTAGCATCTCCAAATCACCTCCTGCAACGGTAGAGCCTGGAATAGGGCGATTTGCTCTAGAAAATTGGGATTGCTCTTTTAAACCCTGCATCCTTCCTCAAATGGTTCGCTCAGCAAAGGGAAAACCATAGTAAAATACCCAAAATGAAAGCTCTCAGTCTCAAGGAGATATGAGCAATTTTATATTTCCCAACTACTCAGGGAAAAGCTTCTCTAGAATTCAGAGAACAATACCAGCACTAAGAAAATAAATCCAATCACTACCAAACTTGAACAGCAATCCAAGAAGGCTCACACCACTCCAAAAACCAAACACCCATATCAAAAGATCTTCATAAATCTTCAAGCCCTAATCATCAATCCAAGGAAATCACTTTCAATATCAATCCAAGAATACCAACCAGCTAGGGTGGATATTTCACCACCAAAACCAGCAACCAAGAAGAGGGTTTTCGTCCTCGACCAGCAAAAAAAAAACTCCCCAAGCTCATTCCAGGAGCATCTCCTTAAGTTGTCAAATCATCCATGACCAAATGAGAGCTCAAACACATACATATAAAGCGAGGGAAGAATTAGGACAACCTGAATTTAAATTTGAATATTTTTCCCTCTCATTTCACTTCATGAAATGACATGAAATTACCCCAAGAGGGGTGTCCAACTTTTTGCCTACAAAATTTCACTTTTCATTTTTTTTTTAAATTAACATTTAAGTCCCAACTAGGCGTCCCACCTTATGAGGCATAACATTAGCCTTAAAAAATGATAAATAACCTCCCTTTTAGGTGCCACACAAAGAGAAACACTGGCGCTCTTTTGAAAACGTCACCTTACCAGGCCAAGGGGTACACTTCATGAACCCATGCCCCCCTCACTTAAGTTATAAAGTGACATTATAAAACTTAAGTGATAATAATCAAATATTAATCCATCCACCATTAGAACTCACCAAGGCCATAACTGGAAAACACTATACTGACTGAAAGAGGAATAGAGGCCAGACCAGGTGCTAAAAATAGCAATTTGCTAAAAATAGTAAGTGAGTCCAATCTCCCAATCCAACCAAATCGTAGCCCGACTGGAACTTACTAAAAATAGTCATTCTGCTGGAAAGGACCCAGAAAAACCCACAAAAGCTCACTAGTAACCTCAATTTAATCCTCACAACATGCTGAAATGAACCCTAAAGGTCAGCAACAACTGCACTACTGGAGAACCTGAAAATGGGGACATTACATTGCGTAACTAGTCATATTGTGGTTTTATGCTTTTACTAGGAAATCGATTAAAATACTAGGCAGCAATTGTTTTAGTTAACATGGTTATGATTAAATATTGTTTTTAACACTAATTGAAATGTTAATTATTGTGTTTTGAGATTCATAATGCTTGGTATATCAATTTATGTAAGTCACGTAAATGTAATTAATCAGAAACGATGAAATTAATGCAAGGACTGTAATTATGTGATTTAATGATTAAATTTAATCATGTTATGAGTTATTTAGTTAAGTGAGATTAGTTTACTTGATTTATTATTGCAATATGCCGATATATTTGTTGATTAATTAAGATAGAGATAATGAGTTACTTGCATGAAAAGTTAAAAGAGATTGTAGCATACTACAATTGTGCCTTAGCGTTTATTTCCATAATGGGTTTAACATGTGCAATGAGCATACATGAAATAGCAAGTTGACCAATGGAGCACAAAGGTTGCCAGGGACCAAAAATACCGTTCCACTTCACATCATGGAGTAATGAGACTTGATTGTGTTTTTCCCAATAAAACCAGAATGGCTTGGTCAAGAGTGACCAAGATGACCCCTTTGTGAACCATGTCACATGTTCTTGTATTTATACTTTATATTATGTTATTATTTAGTTGTATTTGTTAATGTGCGTATGATTTTAATTTATTACTAAGTGTTGAAACTCGGATTTGTCTTTTAGGGGCATTTTTGGAGGTTGGAAAAAGTCTGTTTTTATTTTATTTTATTGTTTTGGGGACCCCAACCCAAGCACCTATGGGTAGGGTGCTTGGGAAAAGATGTTGAACTCCTTTGGGGATCTTGGGAAATGTTTCATGTGTTTTAGGTGTGGGTAGCTTGACTGTAGGTGCTCAAGTCAACCCTTCTCCTTTTCCCAAGGGTGGGACATGTGGAATAAGCACCACCCCACCATGCTTAGACACGGTAAGCCCATGTGAGTGAACATGGGAGCTATGGGCTTCATTTAATATTTGTGAGTGGCTGCTTAGGTGAGTGGGATGTCATGTGACTCCATCTATTGGATGGAGAAGAATGACACGGCACTCTATTCTATACCCTCCTCTTTGGCTTGAGAAGGGGATTCTCTTTCATTTTTGCATTTTCAGATTGGAGTTTTGGGAGAGAGCATGAGAATAGAGAAAAAAGAAAAAAATATTTTGTTTTTGTTTTTCTTTAATCCTTAGAAGCTTGGAAAGGAGATGTAACATCTTTTCACTCTTCTTCAGGCTTGTATTGGGGAAGTAAGCATCCACATCTTTGTATTTCATTTTCATTTGTTGGATGACTACTCTAGTTTCAAAGAGATGTGATATCTTCCTTTGTAAAGTGTGCTTTTACAAGGGGCAATGCTTTAGTTTTGAAAGAAATGAGTTTTCTTTATGAGCAATTTTGTGCTCTTAATGAATGTGAATGTTCACCTTGTGCTTGGTTGTTGAGAGTGTTATTTGGAGTTTTGTGGAGTTCTTTTGAAAGAAAATGAGTGTTGGAATTAATCTTATCTAATGATCCTGTGGCTAATAGTACGTGAGGGCCTTGAGAAGCCTCTCTCTTGTGTTTGGGTGTTGTTGTAGCCTCTTTCCTTGTGTTTCTATGGTTGGATGTTAGTGTGAGTTGGAATGGGTTGCATTTATCTTCCTCTATCTTTCGAGAACCAAGAGTGGTATTTTTCCATGGACTTGTGTTGGCCTTGTATTGAATTGTTGTGAAATGAATGTGTGTGAAAACTTGGTCCTTGGGCAATGCATCCAGGCTAGGGGATTGACTAGAATGTCAAGCTTCTTCATGAGATTTGATGACATCATCTACTCAAGAGGTAGCTACTTTAGTTGATCTCAAGGTTGTCTTAAAACTTTTTCATTGGAGATGTCCTTAAATGTAGGCTTGGTAAACTTCTAATTGTATTCTCTTTGTATTGCATGATGCATCTCTTTTGTAAGTTTAAATGTATTAGGAGTAGTTGCAATGAGATTGAGTTTCAAAATGGAAGAAGAATTGAGATCCTCAATTTGTCAATGTGTTTCTATAAGAATCAAGAAATGGACTTTTAGGAAACTTATTATTATTGAAACTTGTTCCAATGTGTTGAAAAAGGTTGTTTGTGAAATGGAAATAATTTATGTGGTGTTGGATGATTTAGAAATGGATTGAAACTCATAGCACAATCCATTATGTTTTATTTTGCAAGTTTGAGTGAGAGTTGTGTTTTGGAATGAAATTAAGTTGTTTCCCTTAAAATCTTGTTTTCAAGTTGAAATTTGATGAAAATTTATGATCTTCCTCCTTGTATTTTTATGATGTAAAAACTTGGAATTGAACGTTTTCTTTAGAAATTGTATTTTTATCAAATTTTGATCAAACCACCTCTACAATGCAATGACAACCGTACTAGTGTGGTGGCGACCTAACTATCGTGGTGATAAACCAACTATCACAATAGTAACCCAATGCAAAACAATAGTAAAAATGTTGGCAAGTGTGACAAATTGTCTTTCACATTAGCATCCTTTGTATGTAGTAGAGACTAGTATAGTGCAATCATGACCCTTGCTTGCAAAGACTTTAGTTTCTAGATGGATTGCCTTATGTTTCTATTTCCTAGCATTTGTCGATGTTGTAAATTCTAGTTTATGCCAAAACATAGATAATTATGTATTTTTGTGATGTTTCTAATATCTTATGCTATCAATCTTATGCTATCAAATGAATTAAGTTACTATGGTAAGAAATTAAATTGTGTACTCATTGGATGTCTTCATGTTTTTAGCATGTAACGTAATTATATATCTTTAATTGTTGAACCTTTGTGTTGGACTGATAGAAAGAAATCTCTTCACCTCTCTCTCTTCCTAGGAGTGTTTACAAAAGAAAGTGGATGGAGTAAGAATGACTTAAAATGTTTTGTTGTGCATAGTATTGAAAAAAACTTATGATGCTTGCACGTGCATGGCAATACATGTCTTTGGAAAAGTTCTCTCTCTCTCTCTCTCTCTCTCTCTCGATCGATGGATGTGTTTATATAAGAGAGTTGATGGACTCTCTCTGTCTCTCGATGTGTTTATGAAAGAAAGTTGATGGACTCTCTCTCTCTCTCTCTCTCTCTCTCTCTCTAGATGTGTTTATAAAAGAAAGTTGATGGAGTAGAAATGACTTAAAATGTTTTGTTGGGCATAGAATTGAAAAAAAATTATGATGGTAATACACGTCTTTGGAAAAGATCTCTATCTCTATCTCTCTCAAACACACACGCATCAATAGTGTGCTTTGAAAAGGAAAAAGAATCATCTATGTATTTTAGAAATGATATCAAGGAAAGAACTTCCTTTTTATTAAATCTATTGAAGTGTTGAAATATGATCATGTTATTGGAAATGTACTTTGTTCATTTAGATCATGTCTTCCATTCCATATCTGTATCTTATTGAAAGGTTAATATAAGTAAACAATGTTATGCTGTTTTGAATGTTTAAGGAGAAAAGATTAAGTAGGTGAATGGATTTTCTAATCATGTTTAGTATGCTATTTTAAGAAAAAAATTATTTTGTATATGCTTAATTAGGTTTAGTGCAATTATTTTGATTGACATTTGGAAGGCATAGACCCCCTCTTCTGATCCAGAACCTTGGCAAAGTGGTCATCATGAGGGTACTTCTCCCTTTGGCATCATTTGTGTTGGTGTCTTATGGTTTCCAAGTTTTCTTTCCACAACGTAGGATGTGCTACATGGGGATGGGTGCCACCCATCCATTCTTCATGTTCTTTTATCCCTCATTTCCCTTGTGTGTTGCCAACAAATCTTTCACACATGGTTGGCGACAACACTTTTGTGCACATGTTGAATTCCTATTTGTGTAGTCCTTTTAGGTTTCAAAAAAATATTAGTTGTGATTTTTGTTGAGTTTGTCCAAGGTAAAAAATGGGCATTACATCACTCTTGCTTTGATTTGCTTTGCTTCTACAAGAACTACAATGCTTTGTGATTAGTGTTGATGATGGCATACATTCCCAATATACTTTAAATGCTTATGTGTTTAGATGATAGCATAAACCTCTTGGTCAAGTGTGGGATAGTTTTGTACTACACCAATGAGACATTCACTGTGGTAACGATAGGATGACAAAATTGAGTGAGGAATACTCTAAGTGCATATTCACATGCATCAATCTCAATCTCAAATGGTTGTTGAAGATTAAAGGATGGTTTACAATCCATCTAGATGATGATCAACTTTCCTAATATATAACATTTCCAATCTTTACATGTCTCAATGATAACATAAAGCTCTCATTCATATGAGGGATTTGTTCTTACTATAGCAATGAATGCCTCACTATGGTAAGCAACTAGTTGACTAAATTGTGTGAAGACTACTCCAAGTGCATATTCAAATGCATCAATCTCAATCTCAAATGGTTGCTAAAGATTAGGTAACAAGAGCATTGACACAATACAAAGTCTACATTTCAATTTTTTGAAGGTTTTTATCGTGCATGTACAACTAAAAGTTGCTTTAGCGCCACCCATGATAACATGGTTTAGAGGCTAAGTGATGTGTGAGAAACCAAGTAAAAGCGTCCAGTAAAAACTTGCCACCCAAGATATTCCCAAGTTCTATGAGGGTCTTTGGTGTAGCATTCTTCAATGACAAAAATCTTGGTTGAATCCAATGCACTTCAAGTGTGTCCACAACATACCCAAGATATTGAGATATTGTGTCCTTCATAGCAAATGAACATATCTCTAAATGTGCATACAATTTGTGTTGCCACAATGTTGATAACTTGTTGAACATGACACAAATATTCTTTTCCTTCTCTACTAAAGATCAATATGTTATCACAATAGAAAACAACAAACGAAACAATGAATGGCTGAAGAATATAATTCATCATTTGCATGAATGTTGTAAGAGCATTGGTCAAGACAAAGGGCATAACCTACCATTCAAACAAACCTTCTTTGCTTTAAAGGTTGTCTTCTAGACATCAATGAGTTCAATTGGAATCCAATGGAATCCCAATTTGAGATTTATGTCAATGAATAACTTGGCACCACAAAGCTGGTCTAGTAGATCTTCTATCCTGCAAAAAGCACAACAATTCTATATAGTAATTTCGTTAAAGGTTCCATAGTCGATGCACAACCTCCATGTGCCACCCTTCTTTGGTGCTAGAAAAATTGGGCTATTGTAAGGTAAAGAGATGGCCTAATGTATCCTTTCTCCAAAATTTGTTTCATGTGTCATTTTGATCTTCTCATTCTCTAGGAATAAATAACAATATAGTGAGGCATTCCAAAGAGGTCATCCTAAAATCAGATCAATAATTTACTTTACCACACATTGCTTAGGCATTCCAATGGGGAATTGGAAAAGATCCTTGTATTCCTCCAATACCCAATTCAACTAATGTTTATTCACTAAAGGTGCAATGTCAACTTATACTAAAAGGATTTTTTTCTTACATGTAGGTCTCACCAACAAGAGACCAAATTTCTTACTAGAATTAACTAGCTCCTTGCATTGCTTGGTGCTGATAAGTAAAGCTTAGCGGCTACATCCAATATATAGCATCTATTCTCTTCAACACCTATGAAAACGTTCCTAGGATCTATTTCATACACTACATGGTGTTGGAAAAAATATGATTATCCAAGTAAAACATCACATACCTCTAATGGTGCTAAATCACAAAGGCTACATCTTGAAAAGGCTTGCTTTTGTATTCCAAGTGGCTCTAATGAGTTATGTGCTTCTCTAAACCTGAGTTGAAACAACCAATGGTATATGGTTGTGGAGTCAATTGCAACTTCAATCTTTGAAATGCTTTAGGAAAAATAAGTTTCTTCTAACTCCCCCTCTCAGCAATGAAGCGTATAGGTTGTCCATTGACCCATCTAAGGATAGAATATTTTCCTACTACTTTTGGGCGCATTATTTGTTTGCCTTTGACTTGTGCTGCTATGGCAGAGCTCAAAACTACTAGAAGTACAAGCAAGGTTTTTGAGAGTGACACTCCCCATTAAAGTGACCATTGGAGTTGTATAAACCACACAACTTGCTATTAAGATGCACGAGTCCTTTTCCTTGTTACTTTGAGTTTGACTTTGCCTCAAACTTGGAGTCCTTATTCTATAAGCTAACTTGCACCTTGGAATCATCATTCTTGGACTAAAGCTTAGCTTTTACTTCAAACTTGCAAGTATGTTTGTAGGCTCTTTCTAAGGGCGAGACATAAAAGAAATCTATGTCAACCTATATATATGATCTCAAGCATAGAAGAAAAAAACATTAATAACACACAAGTAATCAAGTCTTAACGGCACACAATAGCCAAGGCATGTTGGGTCAAACCAGCAAAAAAAGTCCAAAAATGCAAGTTATTCAATAATCCAAATTATTTTACGTCTTAAAAAATTTATTAATTGTTTATAAATTTCCCATTTTTTTCATTTATGCATCATTTTCCAACTTCACGCTTCTAGAACAACTTAGTAAAACATCATTTTATCCTTTCATTTTGGTGAACCTCAAACTTACATGCTTATCTTTGGTGCCCCCATCCCAAAAACAAAAAACAGGTTGCTGCATCGAACCCTGCACCTTAACAAAGGGTTTCTTATGCAAGCATCCAACCATCCCATATTCCTTTGAAGTGTTTCACTTATCATGCAATGTCCACTTGCACTTAAATAGAGATGATGATCAAAACCATAGTCATATGAAGCAAAAAATGGATCCAAGGACATCAGCTTCTGCTTCACATTCTAAGGCCAATTGTTTTAACTTTTATTTTGTATTATAAGACTTATGTTGTAATGGGTACATTTTATTTGACTAAAAATTTGATCCTTACCGAATCTTTATTTATGTCTTATTTTAAAGTTTGAACTTTGATTCTTTCAATGCACTATATTTGGCATGACATAACAGTTACAACTTTTTTGTGTTTTTATGAGTATTTTAGCATTTTTTTAATTGCCATGTTTTTCCTATTTTAAACTTATGAAATTGAATTCCATTTACACTTTCAATTTGCCATTTCAATGCCATGTAAATATAATTCTACTATTGTCTCAGGCCTATCCTATACTTCAAAATGAGATTTTGCTCAATGTTGTGGATATTCAACTTAATATTCAAATTGGAATTTTAAGTATGGAATGTATCAATTGTTGATGTTATAGCAGCTATGGTCTGCACTTCCTTCGCACAAATCACAAGAAGAAGCACATGAATTAAATGAAGTAGCCTTCGGCTATTTAATTCATGATTACAATATTTAATAAATGCAAAGGGCCGACCCTTTTGGTTCGCATGTCTTAGTCTTTACTTGGGCCGACCTTATTATGATTAATATTTATTATGGTTATTTTATGTGGGCCGACCTATCTTGAAGAGGCGCCACACTTGTATAAATACAAGGTCTTATTTGGCATTGTAACACATTCATTATTCAAGCAAGTTCGCATTTCTTTAAGAGCAGAATTCGCACTTCATAGCAGCAGATCCAATTTCAAGGAAGAACATATTCACTTGTATCTTGTGTATCTTGGAGAGGTGCGACCTCATTGTATTCATTGTTGGCCATTGCTGGGCCTAAGTTGTAAGCAGATTTCTGCCATTGTTCTACTTTATATAAGAGATTCGATTGCTGGGTTTTTCTCCCTCAAGAGGAGGGTTTTCCCAGGGTATCTTTGTGTGTTCATTGTCTTATGTGTTGCAATTCTATTAAGTGCTTTCATTGTTCAATCTGATCTAAGAAACTCTAACATGGTATCAGAGCGGGTGTGAAAAAGATCGTGATCAGATTTGTTAGTTTGCAACTCTCACCTTATTCTTTTTCAGTCTATCTTCTAAATTTCTCAAGATGGTGAACGGTCTGAAAATCGAGGATAGACTCGAAGGGATTTTGAACTACACATAATGGAGGTTCAGAATCATGCTCACATTGGTAGAGAATGATTTAGCTGAGTTCGTGCAAACAAAAGTTCCTGAACCTAAGGAGGAAGAAGAGAAGCTGCAGTGGAGAAAGAAAGACACTAGGGCAAAGAAAGTGTTGGTTGATTCCGTCAAGGATCATGTTGTACCAATTGTCTTCAAGTTGGATACAGCAAGAGAGATGTTTGCAACCTTGGAAGAGATGTACGAAATCAACAACACTAGTTGAGCTCTTGCACTGAAGCAACAACTTCATCATGTGAAAATGGCAAAAGGAGAATCTGTCATTACATACTTCATGAGGATTTCAGAGATAAGAGATCAGCTCTCCACAATTGGTCACATGATTGACGACAAAGACCTAACCATGCTTGCTCTCAATGGTCTTCCGCTTTCATGGGAGGCGTTCATTCAAGGAATCAGTGCAAGATCTAAACTTCCCAAGTTTGATCGTTTAAGAATTGACTGTATCCAAGAGGAGTCAAGACTAACGGCTAGGGGCATTGGTCAAAGTGCAAAGAATGAAGAATTACAAGTTCTTGCCTCTCATTTGTCAAAGAAAGGAAAAGGTTTCAAGAAAGGGTTCTTCAAGAGGAATCGAGAAAACGGAAATGATGGTGCTCCTGCCTTCAAAAGAAAACGAGACATGTCCAAGATTCAATGTTTCCGTTGTGATAAGTATGGGCACTTTGCGAAGGATTGTCCTCAAAGACCTAAGCAACAAGTTGCCACTGCAAATGTTGAAGAAATTGCTCCACAAAAGGACTCCAATGATTATCTGTTCTATTCAACCTTGTCAAGCAATGTATCTACCAACGCCAACACTTGGCTGATTGATAGCAGTGCTTCTAGGCACATCACTGGTTTCAGGGGTCACCTTTCAAACTTAGTGGAGAGCAACTCTAGTGATCAAGTCATTATTGGAGACGATGCTAGATATTCTGTGAAAGGAATTGGAAACTCCACTCTTCACTTGGATTCCGGGATTTCATTGGAGTTGAATGATGTTCTGTTCGTTCCAGGGATAAAGAGGAATCTTGTCTCAATTTCAGCATTGGAAGACAAGGGTTATCAAGTTGCCTTCTCTAAAGGCAAAGTTCTTATATGGGCAAAGAACTCCAGCTTCAAAACTGCTCAAGTGATTGGAGTTAGACATGAATGTCTTTATAGGCTATGTGCTCGTCCTCTTCAAGCGCTTGTGCATGACAGCTCCAGCATGTGCAATCTTTGGCATCGAAGATTGGCTCACATTCACTTTCGTGCTCTACCTATCATGGAGAAGATGGTCACTGGTCTTCCAAAATTCAATCAAGAACACGAAGGTACATGCAAGGGATGCGCCCTAGGCAAGAACACAAAAGGTACGTTTCATTCTAGTGAAAGTAGATCTAAATGTATTCTTGATCTCATTCATTCTAATTTGTGTGGTCCAATGTCTATTGCATCATCTAGTGGTTTCTTGTATTATATTATTTTTATTGATGATTACTCTAGAAAGACTTGGATTTATTTCTTGAGATCTAAAGAATCTGAAGAAGTATTAGAAAGATTCAGTGAATTCAAGGCACAGGTTGAAAACCTGTCTAGGAAAAGGATCAAGGTATTGAGATCCGATAATGGTGGAGAATACACCTCTAGCATATTTCGAGATTTTTGTATTGAAGCAGGGATTAAGAGGGAGTTCAGTGTTCCCTATAATCCACAACAGAATGGTATTGCTGAAAGAAAGAATAGGTCTATTGTGGAAGCAGTGAAAGCTATGATCCATGATCAAGACCTACAAATCTCTCTTTGGGCTGAAGCATCGAGAACAGTCGTCTATGTTCAAAACAGGAGTCCCCACAGGATCTTAGAGAATAAAACTCCTGAAGAAGCATTCTCAGGCATGAAACCTGAAGTTAGTCATTTGAGGATCTTTGGCTGTCTGGTCTATATTCATATTCCAAAGGAAAAGAGAACAAAGCTAGAACCTTCTGGAAAGAAAGGAATTCTTGTAGGTTACAATGAGACATCAAAAGCTTATAGGATATACATTCCAGGACAAAAGTCTATTGAGATTAGTAGAGATGTCACATTTGAGGAAGATGTTGCCTTCAGAAGGTCCAAGGGCACTCCTATGGAGATTGATGAAGAAGAACCTCCTCAAGATATGGAAGTTGATCATATTCCAGAGAACCTGAAGGAGGCTCCAGAACCTAAAGAAGACGTTGATCCAGTTGAACCCTTGGATCCCACTGATGGGCCTCTAGATATTGTGGTTGGAAAGAAAAGACCTCTTTGGGCTCGTAGGACAATGCAGGAAGCAGAAAGTTTTGCAGCTCCAAGAGGAGCTTTCAGAGAAAGCAAGAGACCTCACAAGTTCTCTAGTTATGTCGCCTTAATGAGTCAGATTATTGAGTCAAAGCCTTCAAGTGTTGAAGAAGCTTCTAGTCAACAAGTATGGAAAGATGCCATGTCTGAGGAATATCAGTCCATACTTAAGAACGATGTTTGGGATATAGTTCCTAGACCCAAAGGCAAATCTATGGTGTCTTCTAAATGGCTCTTCAAGATCAAGCATGCAGCTGATTGGAGTATTGAGAAGCACAAGGCAAGATTTGTGGCCAGAGGGTTCTCACAAAAAGAGGGAGTTGACTATGAAGAAACCTTTGCTCCTGTGGCTCGATATACATCTGTCAGAACCATCATTGCTATTGCCACATCTAGGGGATGGAAGATTCATCAAATGGATGTAAAGACAGCCTTTCTAAATGGTGTAATAGAAGAAGAGGTTTATATTGAGCAACCCGAAGGATTTGAGGTATATGGGAAGGAGTCTCATGTTTGCAAGCTGAAGAAAGCCTTGTACGGTCTTAAGCAAGCTCCTTGTGCTTGGTATGAAAGGATTGATCAATATCTTTCAAGCCTGGGTTTCTCAAAGAATGATGCAGATTCTAATCTCTACTTCAAGGTGGTAAATGGTGAAGCATTAATTTTGGTTTTATATGTTGATGACTTGATTATCACTGGTGAAGAACATCTAATTCTAAAATGCAAGAAGGAATTAGCCTCAGAGTTTGAGATGAAGAATCTAGGTCTCATGCATTACTTTCTTGGCTTAGAAGTTTGGCAAAAGCCAGATGAGATGATTCTAAGTCAAGGCAAGTATACCATTGACATTCTCAAAAGGTTTGGTATGATTGACTGCAAACCTATGTCTACACCCATGGAGACTAATCTAGATAAGTTGAAAGAGGTTGCAGCTAGTTCAGAACCAATGGATTCTACGATGTATAGACAATTGATTGGTTCATTGATGTATCTAGTTAACACTAGACCTGACATCTGCTATGCAGTGAGCTCACTTAGCCAGTTTATGTGTAAGCAAGGCAAATACATCTTGTAGCAGCTAAACATATCCTGAGATATTTATGTGGCACAATTGGATATGGGTTGAGATATTCTTCAGGTGTAAATTTAGAGCTGCATGGTTTTACTGATTCTGATTGGGCAAGATGCGTCTCAGATCGGAAGAGTACCTCTGGTTGTTGTTTCAGTTTAGGTACTGCTATGATTTCTTGGTGTAGCAGGAAACAGTCTTCAGTGGCCTTGAGTACAACCGAGGCAGAATATATAGCAGCTTGTGTGGCAGCTCGTGAGGCAGTGTGGCTTTGTAAGCTCCTTGCAGGATTGTTTGAACAATCAATGGAGCCTACCAATATACACTATGATAATCAGAGCTGTGTAAAGCTTTCTGTCAATCCCGTGTTTCATGACAGAACAAAGCATGTTGAGATCAAGTACCACTATATTAGAGATATGGTACAAAGGAAAGCTATACAGTTGAGATATATCAGCACTGAAGAGCAAACGGCAGACATTCTCACCAAGCCTCTCTCCGGGATTAAGTTTGTGTACTTTCGAGAAAAGCTTGGTATGGTGGAGAATGCAACCTTGACTGAGAAAGAGTCTCAGCATCAATGATCCTTAATTGTTAATGCAATTCTCTATTGAGAGAGAGTTGAGATGCAAGCCCTTGATAATGCAATTCTCTATTGAGAGAGATTTGAGATGAAAGCCCTTGTTTCCACCCTCTGGGAGAGCCATGGTGGATGTCGTGTGTGACTCCATGACAGCATCACGTGAGGGAATCCATGATGATTTATTTGTGCTTGTGTATCACCCTTTGGGAGAGCCATGGTGAAAGTCATATTGAGGTGACAACATCACATTAAGTGATGAGCACTTGTTCATACCATTTGTGGAGGTAGCCACAATGGTTGATATCACGATGAGGTGATATTTTTTTGTTTTCATTCTAATATGATGTGTCTTGTGCAGGTGGAAGTTCATCCCTAGCTGAGAGGGAGTGTTGATGTTATAGCAGCTATGGTCTGCACTTCCTTCGCACAAATCACAAGAAGAAGCACATGAATTAAATGAAGTAGCCTTCGGCTATTTAATTCATGATTACAATATTTAATAAATGCAAAGGGCCGACCCTTTTGGTTCGCATGTCTTAGTCTTTACTTGGGCCGACCTTATTATGATTAATATTTATTATGGTTATTTTATGTGGGCCGACCTATCTTGAAGAGGCGCCACACTTGTATAAATACAAGGTCTTATTTGGCATTGTAACACATTCATTATTCAAGCAAGTTCGCATTTCTTTAAGAGCAGAATTCGCACTTCATAGCAGCAGATCCAATTTCAAGGAAGAACATATTCACTTGTATCTTGTGTATCTTGGAGAGGTGCGACCTCATTGTATTCATTGTTGGCCATTGCTGGGCCTGAGTTGTAAGCAGATTTCTGCCATTGTTCTACTTTATATAAGAGATTCAATTGTTGGGTTTTTCTCCCTCAAGAGGAGGGTTTTCCCAGGTTATCTTTGTGTGTTCATTGTCTTATGTGTTGCAATTCTATTAAGTGCTTTCATTGTTCAATCTGATCTAAGAAACTCTAACATCAATATATTCTTGGATAGATTGGTGATGACCTTGACAAAGTTGGGAGAAGTTGACATACTCGTTATCATTGTTTCCAAAAGGTTAATACATTTCTTTCAAGACTTCTATAAACCATTTCAGGTATCTATAGGGGTAAAATCTTCCTCATGGGTGGTGCAATAGTTATTCTGCCATTTCTTTACTAACAAGAATCAAATGGGCAAAGGTAATCTTTTCTTGATAAGAAAAGGAATTGACTACATAATATGTTTGTGTGGCTGTATGCCCACCGTGTACTTAAGCTCACTTAGGTCATTAGGTTATCCTAAGGTAGGCATACGAGCTATTTTCCTATCATTAGTAATTGTAAAATTAGAATGAGTATGTAGCTGTGCAAGCCAGCCAATCATATCACAGATTTATTCTAACGAATCAAATTCAAATGTGATGTGGTATGATGTAAACTAGCCAATAGGATTATTTCTAGGTTCACACTTGAAATTCTGTAAATTAGGCCTTCCTCCTTTCAGTTTTACATACAGGAGAAAGAGGAAATATCCAGGCTATGTATTCTCTCCGGGATAACAGATTGTTTTGAGGAGCTTGTCAGTAGAGTAAGGAAATTCTATTAATCTGTATTCTCTTCATGTTTATTTCAAGCTTTTGAATACAGATTCATAGTTTCAAGTTGTGGTTTATTCTGATTTCTTGTTTTACATATAATACTGGCTTTTTCTAAGTAGGTTTTGCATAGTTTCCTGCCTCTTTTGATATGGTATCAGAGCACTTCTGACATAAATTGGAGCAAATGAGATTTAGAAAATTATCTAGAGCATCAAAATATATTTTTCCTTCACACATAGGCACATAAAAATTTCTTGTACCTTGTATGGTGTCTGGCTTCTAAATGGCTTATAGGTTGATGGTGTTAACAAGTCAAAAGAACATTAACTTGTTGTAGAAGTAGAACCAAGCGATAAATGATCCATAACATTTTCTCATGCCTTGTCATGCTCTAAGTCATTTCTCTGCCAATGTAACACAATCTTAATCATCTTGGTGAGAATTTTCTGATATCTACTGGAGCCAAGATAAGTGACTAGGAAAGTAAGACCAAAAAGATCACAGATTTTAGAGACCAAGCTTCCAAAAGTTTGACCTCATGTGAGCAGGCATACAAAATACAGAGAATGATTAAAATGAGAAACTCCAATACCACGAATATAAACTACAAAAATCTATTTTCTACAATTCATTAGTTAAACTCTTTATTTTATTTGCTCTCTATATCTCTATGCTAAGGAAATGCCTTTCAATTTTTAAAAAAAATGGTTTTTATCTCTTGTTCTATAATTTTTTATGTTTTTTTTTTTTATATCCGATTTTTTCAAAAAATCTTATACTTTTGGTTTGCCGATTTTTTCCCCAAAAGATTTTTGTTGCTATGGTGCCATAGACCATAGAAAAGTCGGACTTCAGGACATGACCATGAATGCTTTGGATAGTCTTGAAGCTAGTGGTGAAGATAACATCTGGCACAAAGCACCACCAATGTACTGCAAGATGATCAAAGTGCCAGACTCTCCTAGATCATTTCATTTGAGGTTCTATTCAATACAAGCAGGTCATCCAACTACAAATGAATACATATATGGCCACAACACTTCATTCATCAAACTCATGAATGTAGCTGTGCATTCCAGGTTCCATACGGCATATCCACTTATGTATGATCGCTACTTTGCATTAAATGCAAGTTACAATATGGTGAAAAGCCTGGTTTTATAACTCCTTATTGAGAAATTCTCAAGTTTGCTTCTTAGTTTCTTCACTCTCCCAAAGTGAGGTTTTGTACACCCCCAAGTTGCATAATTTCATATTTGATAGCAACTGATGTCATGATTCAAAAGCTTTTTTGGCAGCAGCAATTGTGCCTCAAGCGAAAGTCCTTTATACTCTTTCCTTTGCTTACCTATGGGATCCTCTCCTACTAATTATTGCATCACTATATTTTCCTTCTTTGCATGATCGCATCTCATCAATAGTAGAAAAAATTGCTTGCTAGCATTAGTTTTCCATTTTGACATGACCACAGAGATCTCTTTACCTCTATATGCTTTGCAAAGCATGGTTTACCATCTTTTATCAGTACATGTTTATTTTGTCTCCTTAAATAAATTGCTTTGGTAGCATGGACTTATAAATACCACCTCACAACTACAAAGTGGCATTAGTTCACATTCTATTTCATCTATAAATTTTGAGGCAATGGCAAATTTTAACTTACATTGCCTTGTTGGTTTGACATCTAAATATTCGTGCAGCCAACTCAAAGGATAAGATTCTAGATGTTCTTCTGTTTGCAAATGAAATATACTCTCAATTTTTATTTATTTTTAATAGCAATTACAATGTAACCAAGCACCCATTAAGGTTAGCTTAAAACCAAAACGTTGAAGAAAGAATTCTAACCAAGAATGCGCCCTAAAACCACTTAAGGAGGAGGGGCAGGCATATGGTCAAAGGATCCCTAGGATCTATTGAATCAATAGTTACAAAGATTACAACTGAAAGAGAGAGTCTAAAGTTCTAAACTCAACACCAAGAATGTGCACTCAAGATCCTTTAACAGGCAAGGTGCTAACATATGGTGGAGTGCTAATTGCTGAATTGAAAGAAAATAGGCGGATAACCAGCCATGAGAGAAATTACAAATAACAATTCATCCGCTGCGGCAGGCATCCACTCAAGAGTGGGAATTCTCCACTTTTCAGTGGGTAAGATGAGAGATACAAAATTTATTCTCCGCACTGGAGGTAAACCATCCAGGGGTGCTTAATGTTTGATTAGGAATTACAAGTAAATGCAGCAATAATATACGGTTGGATTAGTACTACTAATACACAACCTTACAATCAAATAATCTGCAATTTACAAGTATTACAATGATAGAACAAATCCACAATGTGAAGAATGATTATCTCAATCTAGAAAGCTCTTAAATGTTGCAAAAGAAGCTCAAAACTGATCTTTGTGAAGTCTGATAATTAAATACAGCAAACTAAAACTGTAAATCAACAACCTGTGAAACAATGAAAAGCTTATATCTTTATCAGTTTACCTCCGAATTGCATGAAGTCAAGTGCAATGGTCATTTGGAAGATAGGCGCCCATGTCAAGATGAAGAAACAACTCTGGAAAGCCAGCATTTATTAATTGGCACAATTCCCAATGCACACAGAAGGTACGGCCCAAGCAAGGGCGATTTTGTAAGATAAAAATCCACACTTCAAATTGAAATCTGAAACTTGCTGAGTAGGGTCGCCATAACCTTAGCAAGGATATTATTAACTACCCAGAACGAAATTAAAATCATACATGAAGCTGTGAGTAAAATCGACTTTCAGCTAGTGTAGATATCAGCAACTGGAAATCTGGGAAAACACACCAAAATTCATCATTTGAAGCTCTATCTGCTAGTCTGATTTGAGAAGCAGCTTGAAATCAATTAGGTGTTATCTTGCAAACACGAAATTGAATTGATACTAGGAGGTCAGCATTCCTCGAAGTGCAAAATGAGTAGTCATTTTGACAGCATAAGTTTGGCATAAACATCAGATAACAAATGCTGGAGCAAAGCCTCAATTTTAAAGAAGATGGGATGGCTCTTCAAATTCCTCAGATGGGATGCCAAAAGCCTTGACATATTTTAAATTCAAAAAAGAATTAATCTTCTCCAAAAGGCGTCCACTTTATGGCAAATAAGACTTTAATAAAAGTTATTAAATTTCTTCATGAAGGCGTCCCCCTTCAAGTCCCTCTTTTAAACACAACTTAAGTTAACACCTTAGGCCAAGGGGGTCAACTTAAGATTCGAACAATTTGCCTTGAAAAGAAGAATTTCATTAAAATAATGCTTTTAAAAGGCCAAAGCTCAACTCAGAACAACTGCTCCAACAGGACATGATGAGCTGAAGACTGACAACTGCCAACTGCCAAAAATAGTATTTACTATAAATAGTAAACACCAAGGAAAGAGCACAAAACCTCCAAGCAAGGAACCCCTTGATTCACCTCAACGAGCCTACGGGACTCCGGAATAGGCTGATGAGCAACTGATAGGATCACTAATGAAAAGGGGACATTACAGCAAACCCAATCTCTGTTTCAAAGCTTCTCATATCATAATCTTTAGGCCGCATAGGCCAAAAATAGTTAAATGTTTCAGGCTTTCATTATGTATAAATTTTTGTTTGATGTTTAAGGGATCACCATTTGCTGTCACTATAATCTTCTTCACATGGAAATTGTTTCTAATGGTTATTCCATTAAGGCCAACTTCACATCTTCTTGACAATCTACCTCAGAAAGCTTTATCAAGACAAATTTCTTGACAGCCAAGTTCTTGGGGCTCAATTCCAGGTATAGCTTCCAACATTGATACTCCGCATGGCCACTCTTCTTTCAATGTCTGCATCTCTTCTTCTTCAATGCACTATAGACACAACCTTCTTCTTCTACAAAGTGTTGACAATCATCTTGAATTCCTTGTTTGGCTATGCCCCATGTGCAAGTCTGGTCCAGTCTCCAGCTCAAAAGGCCCACTTGCCTTTGGCAAGTAGTATAGACTGATATTGTCAATGTATAATACCCAAAGAGATGTTTCATTTCTAATAATAAAGCAAATAATTATCTGTCCTCCAAAACTTAAATCATTACTTTGGTCTCATTATCTTAACTAATTTCACTGTCTTCAATCTTCATGAATCTTTTATTTATTTCCATAGTTCCACCGAGTTTCGGGGACGGGTTTTGGGGGCGGGGGCCCTAAGTTTGGGGACGGTGGGGGGACTGCGGGGGTGGGGGGGCGCGACGGGGGAGCAGTGTGTTGAAATACATATAGTACTTGAAAAATTAGTTATAAAAAGATGTATAACTGTAAAAGCCTAAGGATTAAGTAAATTTTAGAGTTTAAAGTTTTAAACACATTGCAATGATTTCATTGAGCTAGTGAATATTGAAACAGTGAAAATCAAAATGAAAATATACTTGTAACACATTGTGATTGGAACGAGAAGTAGTTGTTTCATATTCATAATTTGAATTTCAAAATTTCATAGTCATGATTCATAATTACAATCAAGTATCAAGTTATCAACACAACAGTGTTCAAACTTCAAACTTCAAAAACAAAATACTAAATACTAAATAGTTAATGGCATGATGCCTCTAGTGATCTAATCATCTCCAACTCCAAGCTCCATGCCAAACTCCTCATCACTGGAACCGTCGGACAGGGAACCCAAATGCTCAAGCTCATCTAAACCAATACCAACCAGCCATGTCTATGTAGCATCCTCATCTATCTGTGCTGGCTCTTCTGGCTCTACATCCCATCTGGCTACTGGACTCTCCTTGTATGTAGTTGTGTTGCGATCAATGAGACGTAAGGCACTATGGACAACCACAAGCTTCTCTGCCCTCCTAGAAGTGAGCCCGTTCCTCTTAACAGAGTGGATGAAGTTATAAGTGGACCAGTTCCTCTCAGAAGCAGAAGAACTAGAAACTTGGGACAGCAAACGAATGGCTAGAGTAGTAATCAAAGATCTAGGCCCATGCATAGTCCACCACAACTTGGGGTCCTCCTGTGACATAGTCTCCAAATCTACTTTGGCTGCCTCTGAATATCCCCAAAGAGTAGCAAATTTTGTCCACTCAGTACGAAGCAAGCTGGCCTCTATAGGATCATACATTTTGTCAATGGCCTCCATGAACCCTTCCTTCACCTCAACATCCTCTATAGGTGTCACTCTACCAGGACGTGGAACATACCACTTTGGGTTCAATGCGTAGGCAGCCATGTGTAAGGGAGTGTTGAGTTTCTCCCATCTATGCTGAATGATTGGATAAATATGCTTGGTGTAGAATTGCATCGTGGGATCCTTCTCTCGCACTTTAGCCTTCATTTGATCAAGCATGGAATCAATGCATTCATATACCTCTCCAAGGGAAGGTGCATTAGAATCCCCAAATCTAATAACTTTGAAGACTAGCTCAATGATGGAGACAATCTATTTGGCATCAGCCCAAAAAACATCATTCTTCACCACCTCCTTAACCCTCAATCCCTGTTGTGTCTTTGACTCGGGCCATCTGTTCCATTCTGCTGTCATAACCATTAGTTGCAAAGGCTCTTGCAACTCAAGCATCCTCTCCAAGAGAATAAAGTATGATGCATACCGAGTCTCTACAGGCTTCAAGAATTCCTTCTTGGAGAAGGACCTGAAAAGTGCATGTGAATGATGATGGTTGCAGATAAACATTTGCACATCTCTAGCATCACTGACAATAGATTTGATCCAACTGATTTTACCCATGTCCTTAAGTGCATTATTCATAGCATGCACACAACAAGGAGTCCAGAAAATATGTCTATAAGCTGCCTCAATCAACCTCCCTGCAGCTTTGCACACATGGGCCGCATCTGTCACTACCTGCACCACATTTTGTGGCCCAACCTCCTCTATAGCATCCTGGAGGATCTGAAACTGATAATGAGCATCCTTGCTATGCCCTGAACAATCAATAGCCCTAAGGAAATAAGGGCCTGCTACAGATGTGATGATGATATTGATGAGTGGACGATGCCTAATGTCCGTCCACCCATCCATGACTATGCTGCATCCACTTGTGACCTAGGTTCTCTTCATCTTCTCCATCAAAATATTAATCTTGGAATAGTTTTGATCCAAGATTGTTGTCCTCAATTTATTCTCCCCTAGTGGCACATATGATTGTCTTGCCCTTATTATCTTTGACACAGCTTCTTTATAGTAAGGAGAGCGAGCCACGTGGAATGGAATGCCATTGGCAAAGAATAGTTTGCCAATGGCATCATCTGCCTCATCCTTTGCCTGCACATTGAATAAATCTGCTAAAGGTTGTGAAGATGCCATCTTACGTTTCCCCCTAGGCTCTGCTGCACTTAAATTGAACGGATTTGGTGGCCTTTGACTCTATAAAGTAGAAGTAGACACTGCTGAAATCTGATCACCCAAACTCTTATGTGGCAATGTAGCAAATGGAGGCACTTCATTCTCATTACAACCCCATAATTTTAAAAAAATTTCCCTGTACTTCAAGTTACTTGCCACAACTTTGCATACATCTACACCTTTGCCTCGAATAAGAAGAAAGTGTGCATTAGTTCTTGTAATGCTACCAAACCATGTAAGCTCACACATGTGACACTTCCATAATCTAGTGCCCCCAGTTGCCCCAGGCTTTGCTGCTACCTTGGATGCAAATTGTTTTAAAGGTTTTTTTGGATCAAAGAGGCCCTTGGCCCATTCTTGAAGGATTTCTAAAGGGCAGCTATTATCTTTAGTGCCAATGGAACTTGTGGTAGTTTGAGTATTTGAGGCTGAGCCATGTTGTGGAACTTGTGGTTGAACTTCACCCATAGCCTCCCCTCCTATTTGAAAGTCAGGATCATCTGATGAATCATTTTCACTTTGAATTTCTGGTTCATCACTACTTCTGTTGTGTGAACTCATTATGATGATGATGCTGCAAAAACAATGTTAAAAAATAATCAGACCTACAATGTAAAAAAAAAATCAGACCTATAAACTGAAACTTAGAAACTTGAAAGAAATGTGGTCTCATGGATTGCAATATTGCAAGATATGCATAAGAAATGTGGTTTGGTCCCAGGTTTGCAAAATGCAGAAGCATAGGCAAGGCATGTGAATTGTTTGACTGAATGCATCAAGGTCTGCAAAATGTGGAAGCACAGGCAAGAGGCCCTTGATGCATTCAATCAAACAGTTCACGTGCCTTGCCTGTGCTTCCACATTTTGATGCATTCAAATTTCAGTCAAACAGTTTACATGTCTTGCCTGTGCTTCCACATTTTGCAGACCAATGATTATAAATATTAAATTTATAAAATAACTTATAATATGAATAAAATTTATTGATAAAATAAAAACTAAAAACAATTATTAATATTAAATTATTTTATAAATTTTTTATTTCAAAAATAAAATTCACTGTGAAGTGTGAACTGATCAGAACTGTGAAGTTTGGAACTGTTGACCGAATCGCCTCTTCCATGAGCTGACATCCCTCAAAGGGATTCGTTCCACAGTCCTGAGTCTGAGTTCAAACCTGCGTTGCCCTTGCCATGGGTTTTCAAATGAAAAAATAAATAAAAAATAAAAACTTAAAGCTAAAAGCCTAAAAATCAAAGCAACAAAATACCTGATATGCCCTTGAAGACTTGAAGTCGAAAATCTTGAGCTCTCCTTTCACTTTTGGTTCGACACTTCTCAGTCCAGATGCAGTCGCTTCTTGCACAGGCACGCACAGGTGAAATGAAAAATAAAACAAAAAGTGAAAAAAGTTAAAAACTTTAACTTAATTTTACATTGACTTAGGTATTACTAAATTTGTGTTTTTTAAATTTTTTTTTAAAATCATTATTTAATGGGGGACGTGGGAAACTTGGAGTCATGGAGACGCCTAGAAGACTCTGAGACGTGACCCTTTCGAAGGAGACGTTCAGGAGACGGCGGAGGGATGGGGAGACGACGAGGGGACGTTTCCTTGACGTCTCCGCATCTCGGAAACGTCCCCGTCTCCAAGACGGCTCCTTTTTTGGGGGGGGATGCATCCCCGTGGAACTATGTTTATTTCCTTTCAATGGCAAAACATTGTTTATGTACCTAGAACATTTATATCCCAATCCTTAATGGATCAACCATGACTCCGTCAATCAATGCCCAATTAGATAGGGCAAACTTTCTTGTCACTTATGAGGAGTTGGGCTTTTGGATGATTACTCATACAACTAGGTGTAACCTACAGGTTGCAAGGATCATCTGGCCATCCTCTAGCAATAGCTGCATACCCCCTGCTGGAGAATTTCTCCTCAGCAAAGCTTTCTAATTCGGCATCCTAATTAGGAATTGTTTGTCAATGTGTCACTAAGCACTGAGCCTCACCATCTCAAAAATTAAGAAAATTACAGTACTAACCTAACAAATATAGTCTATACCCTAAGAGCCGATACAAATTGTAATGTGTATCACAACTTTACTTCCTTGGAGGTGGCTAATTCTTGTATTGCTCTGCATCACCAGCGACTTCAGCAACATGACATGTGGACCCTCTCTAGCTTGTGGTTGTTATCCATGTGATGTCATTACTTTACAAGCTGTTTACTATAGCGAGACACTCTATCAAGGGATTTCACACCACATTAATATCCTCCACCTCCTTTCAGGGTGGATTTCCTTCTATTAGGTTGACATCACTACCAAGGGTATCACAATTGCAACAGAAAAAACATTTTCTTGGAAGAAAAATCAATAAAAATAAAGGTTCCTAAGTTTGTTCATTGTAAATGGTTAACAATGGCCAAGGGAATTCATTATGGCAAAAGAAAAGCAACATCTACTCCATTTGGGTGTCCTTAATTGCAAATGTACTCGTAAAGAGTTAAAATTGAATCAAAAATTCTCAAAAATCTGAGCAACCCATGGGCAAAATATTAAAAAAAAAACAACTAAATTTTTTAAGATAATCACTTGGCAACCAAGTGTAAGACGCCTTTATTCTATGACCCCCATCTGACCCATTGTACTATATCTGATACTTGATATGGTTTAGATTCATACATTGATACTCTTTGAAATACTTGATATGGTCTAGATTCATAGATTGTTGCTCTTATCATTTAAATGTGTTGCAGAGAGATGTCCATTATATCATGGTTACTCATTACCTAGATAGTCATTATTTATTCAATTTCAATTGTTTGAAGATAATTTGAATAGTTGTGGTTATATGTTGATACTAACCCTAATTTTTGTATTATTGCTTATATGTGAATTTTACGTATTATTGCTTATATGTGAATTTTAATGATATCACGAGTTATTGTGTTCTTAAATGGATTTTAAATGTTCAAGGAAATAATAGTTCAAACCATAGTTTGCGGACTCGACGGACTCGGGAGTCCGTTGGCCAACCGAGTCAACTCGCCACGAACTCGAGAGTCGAGTCCAAGAGAGTCCTAGGTCGGGACTCCCGATTCTGACCTCAAGACTCTCTTGCGCAGCTAGGAGTTAAAATGGGTTAAAAACCCATGTTTTTTTTCACTTTTTCTTTCATTTTAGTTTTTGTTTGGTACAACCTTCGCCTTTGAACTAGAAAGGTGGAGGGTGTTTCACACGAGTCCATCGACTTGGATGACATTGATCCATATGGTGAATGGATTATTGATGAACAAAATGATGAGGGATGTCTTCCTTACTAATGAGAATCTTGCTGAATTAGAGGGAGCAGCAGAAGAAGAAGCAGCAGCAAGATTGGATGCCATGGAGGACAACGAAGACACATTTGAATATCATGTTTCCCCTACTCGATCTCCTAGTCCCCTACTCGATCTCCTAGTCCTCGTTTGGATACTATAGCACGGGCACCTTCTAGTTCTAGGCCTCCAAAATTGAGTACCATTGGGAGGGGAAAGAGGAAGATGTAGATTACATGTGGTTGTCAATGTTTTCCTCTTTTTGACATGATTATATGTAAACATTTATAAACTTATGATGCTATTATACATTGAAACTATGAGCATTTGATGACTATGAATGATTAAATTTCAATTATTGACTGTTTGATGATCATATGACATGTGTAATCTTTGAATTATGAGTGTTTGATAATCAAATTAGGCTCTTATGTTCTCTAAATGCATTAATTTGTTCTTGTTTTTTGTAAAACTACGGTTTTTTTTTTGCCAAGTCCTAGCCGAGTCTTTTCCCGAGTCTGTCCCGAGTCCCAAGTCCGTGGCGAGTCCAAGTTTGCAAACTATGGTTCAAACACTAGT
>CM021101.1:335862535-335957996 GCA_007115665.2 Sequoiadendron giganteum | reverse complement strand
CCCAACAATGAATCTCTTCTATAATATAGAACAATGGCAGAAATCTGCTTACAACTCAGGCCCAATAATGGCCAATAATGAATGCAATGAGGTCGCACCTCTTCTAACCACACAAGATACCAATGAGTATGTTCTTCCTTGAAATCGGACCTGCTGCTATAAAGTGTGAATTCTGCTCTTGAAGATAGATGCGAACTTGCTTGAATCGAATGTCTTAGAATGACAAAATGACCTTGTATTTATACATCATAAGGTGCCTCTTCACTTAGGTCGGCTTTCTTAAGGAAACATAATAAATCATTAAATACAAATGAGGTCGGCCCAAACAATAAGAGATATATGTGAATCAAATAGGGTCGGCCCTTTATGCTTTTATATTTATTGTTTGATATAAATTAAATAGCCTGAATGGCTATACATTTAATTTGCTCTTTCTTCTTGGAGTTCGTGCAATGAAGTGCAAACCATAGCTGCTATAACATCAACACTCCCTCTCAGCTAGGGATGAACTCTGCACAAGACACATCATATCAAAATGAAAACAAAATAGAATATCACCTCAATGTGATATCCACCATTGTGGCTACCTCCACAGATGGTAAGAAAAAGTGCTCATCACTTAATGTGATGTTGTCACCTCAATGTGACTTTCACCATGGCTCTCCCAGAGGGTGATACACAAGCACAAATAAAATCATCACGGACTCCCTCACGTGATGCTGTCATGGAGTCACACACATGACATCCACCATGGCTCTCCCAAAGGGTGGAAACAAGGGCTTTCACCTCAAATCTCTCTCAATAGAGAATTGCATTATCAAGGGCTTTCACCTCAACTCTCTCTCAATAGAGAATTGCATTAACAAGGGCTTTCACCTCAACTCTCTCTCGATAGAGAATTGCATTATCAAGGGCTTGCACCTCAACTCTCTCTCAATAGAGAATTGCATTATCACATAAGGATCACTGATACTGAGACTCTTTCTCAGTTAAGGCTGCATTCTCCACCATACCAAGTTTCTCTCGAAAGTACACAAACTTAATCCTGGTGAGAGGCTTGGTGAGAATGTCTGCCGTTTGCTCTTCAGTGCTGATATACCTCAACTGTATGGCTTTCCTTTGTACCATATCTCTAATATAGTGGTACTTGATCTCAACATGTTTTGTTCTGTCATGAAACACGGGATTGACAGAAAGCTTTACATAGCTTTGATTATCACAGTGTATAATAGTAGGCTCCATTGATTGTCCAAACAATCCTGCAAGGAGCTTACGAAGCCACACTGCCTCACGAGCTGCCACACAAGCTGCTATATACTCTGCTTTAGTTGTACTCAAGGCCACTGAAGACTGTTTCCTGCTACACCAGGAGATCATAGCAGTCCCCAAGCTGAAGCAACAACCAGAAGTACTCTTCCGATCTGAGACACATCCTGCCCAATCAGAATCAGTAAAACCATGCAGCTCCAAATCCACATTTGAAGAATATCTCAACCCATATCCAATTGTGCCACATAAATATCTCGGGATATGTTTAGCTGCTACAAGATGTATTTGCTTTGGTTCACACATAAACTGGCTAAGTGCACTCACTGCATAGCAGATGTCAGGTCTAGTGTTAACTAGATACATCAATGAACCAATCAATTGTCTATACATCGTAGAATCCACTGGTTCTAAACTAGCTGCAGCCTCTTTCAACTTATCTAGATTAGTCTCCATGGGTGTAGACATAGGTTTGCAGTCAATCATACCAAACCTTTTGAGAATGTCAACAGTATACTTGCCTTGACTTAGAATCATCTCATCTGACTTTTTCCAAACTTCTAAGCCAAGAAAGTAATGCATGAGACCTAGATTCTTCATCTCAAACTCTGAAGCTAATTCCTTCTTGCATTTTAGAATTAGATGTTCTTCACCAGTGATAATCAGATCATCAACATATAAAACCAGAATCAAAGCCTCACCCTTTACTACCTTAAAGTAGAGGTTAGAATCTGCATCATTCTTTAAGAAACCCAGGCTTGATAGATACTAATCAATCCTTTCGTACCAAGCATGAGGAGCTTGCTTAAGACCATACAAGGCCTTCTTCAGCTTACAAACATGAGACTCCTTTCCATGTACCTCAAATCCTTCAGGTTGCTCAATGTAAACCTCTTCTTCTATTACACCATTTAGAAAAGTTGTCTTTACATCCATTTGGTGAATCTTCCATCCTCTAGATGCAGCAATAGCAATGATGGTTCTGACAGACGTATAACGAGCCACAAGAGCAAAAGTTTCTTCATAGTCAACTCCCTCTTTCTGTGAGAACCCTCTAGCCACAAATCTTGCCTTGTGCTTCTCAATGCTCCCATCAGCTGCATGCTTGATCTTGAAGAGCCACTTAGAAGACACCATAGATTTGCCATTGGGTCTAGGAACTATATCCCAAACATCGTTCTTAAGTATGGACTAATATTCCTCAGACATGGCATCTTTCCATACTTGTTGACTAGAAGCTTCATCAACACTTGAAGGCTCTGACTCAATAATCTGACTCATCAAGGCGACATAACTAGAGAACTTGTGAGGTCTCTTGCTTTCTCTGAAAGCTCCTCTTGGAGCTGCAAAACTTTCTGCTTCCTGCATTGTCCTACGAGCCCAAAGAGGTCTTTTCTTTCCAATCACAATATCTAGGGGCCCATCAGTAGGATCCAAGGGTTCAACTGGATCAACATCTTCTTTAGGTTCTGGAGCCTCCTTCGGGTTCTCTAGACTATGGTCAACTTCCATATCTTGAGGAGATTCTTCTTCATCAATCTCCATAGGAGTGCCCTTGGACCTTCTGAAAGCAACATCTTCCTCAAATGTGACATCTCTACTAATCTCAATAGACTTTTGTCTTGGTAAGTATATCCTGTAAGCTTTTGATGTCTCACTATAACCTACAAGAATTCCTTTCTTTCCAGAAGGTTCTAGCTTAGTTCTCTTTTCCTTTGGAATATGAATATAGACTGGACAACCAAAGATCCTCAAATGACTAACTTCAGGTTTCACACTTGAGAATGCTTCTTCAGGAGTTTTATTCTCTAAGATCCTGTGGGGACTCCTGTTTTGAACATAGACGGTTGTTCTTGATGCTTCAGCCCAAAGAGAGATTTGTAAGTCTTGATCATGGATCATAGCTTTCACTGCTTCCACAATAGACCTATTCTTTCTTTTAGCAATACCATTTTGTTGTGGATTATAGGGAACACTGAACTCCCTCTTAATCCCTGCTTCAATACAAAAATTTCGAAAGGTGCCAGAAGTGTATTCTCCACCATTATCGGATCTCAATACCTTGATCCTTTTCCCAAACAGGTTTTCAACCTGTGCCTTGAATTCTCTGAATCTTTCTAATACTTCTTCAGATTCTTTAGATCTCAAGAAATAAATCCAATTCTTTCTAGAGTAATCATCAATAAAAATAATATAATACAAGAAACCACTAGATGATGCAATAGACATTGGACCACACAAATCAGAATGAATAAGATCAAGAATACATTTAGATCTACTTTCACTAGAATGAAACGTACCTTTTGTGTTCTTGCCCAAGGCGCATCCCTTGCATGTACCTTCATGTTCTTGATTGAATTTTGGAAGACCAGTGACCATCTTCTCCATGATAGGTAGAGCACGAAAGTGAATGTGAGCCAATCTTCGATGCCAAAGATCGCACATGCTGGAGCTATCATGCACAAGTGCTTGAAGAGGATGAATGCATAGCCTATAGAGACATTCATGTCTGAATCCAATCACTTGAGTAGTCTTGAAGTTGGAGTTCTTTGCCCATATAAGAACTTTGCCTTTAGAGAAGGCAACTTGATAACCCTTGTCTTCCAATGCTGAAATTGAGACAAGGTTCCTCTTTATCCCTGGAACGAACAATACATCATTCAACTCTAATGAAATCCCGGAATCCAAGTGAAGAGTGGAGTTTCCAATTCCTTTTACAGAATATCTAGCATCATCTCCAATAACGACTTGATCACTAGAGTTGTTTTCCACTAAATTTGAAAGGTGACCCCTGAAACCGGTGATGTGCCTAGAAGCACCACTATCAATCAGCCAAGTGTTGGTGTCGGTAGAAACATTACTTGACAAGGCTGAATAGAACAAGTAATCACTAGAGTCCTTCTGAGGAGCGACTTCTTCAACATTTGTAGTGGCAACTTGTTGCTTAGGTCTTTGAGGACAATCCCTCACAAAGTGACCATACTTATCACAACAAAAACATTGAATCTTGGACATGTCTCGTTTCCTTTTGAAGGTAGGAGCACCATCATTTCCATTTTCTCGATTCCTCTTGAAGAACTCTTTTTTAAGGCCTTTTCCTTTGTTTGATGAATGAGATGCAAGAACCTGTAATTCTTCATTCTTTGAACTTTGACCAATGCCCCTAGCCATTAATCTCGACTCTTCTTGAATGCAATCAATCCTCAATCGATCAAACTTGGGAAGTTTAGATCTAGCACCGATTCCTTGAATGAACGCTTCCTATGAAAGCGGAAGACCATTAAGAGCAAGCATAGTTAGGTCTTTGTCGTCAATCATGTGACCAATTGTGGAGAGCTGATCTCTTATCTCTGAAATCTTCATGAAGTATGTAATGACAGATTCTCCTTTTGCCATTTTCACATGATGAAGTTGTTGCTTTAGTGCGAGAGCTCAACTAGTGTTGTTGATTTCATACATCTCTTCCAAGGTTGCAAACATCTCTCTTGCTGTATCCAACTTGAAGATAATCGGTACAACATGATCCTTGATGGGATCAACCAATACTTTCTTTGCCCTAGTGTCTTTCTTCCTCCACTGCAATTTCTCTTCTTCCTCCTCAGGTTCGGGAACTTTTGTTTTCATAAACTTAGCTAAATCATTCTCCTCCAAGGTGAGCATGATTATGAACCTCCATGATGTGTAGTTCAAAATCCCTTCGAGTCTATCCTTGATTTTCAGACCGTTCACCATCTTGAATTTTGAGAAACAAGAGATAGACTAAAAAAGAATAAAGTGAGTGTTGCACACTAAATCTGATCACGATCTTTTTCACACCCGCTCTGATACCATGTTAGTGTTTCTTAGATCAGATTGAATAATGAAAGCACTTAAAAGAATTTCAACACATAAGACAATGAACACACAAAGATACCCTGGGAAAACCATCCTCTTGAGGGAGAAAAACCCAACAAATGAATCTCTTCTACAATATAGAATAATGGCAGAAATCTGCTTACAACTTAGGCCCAGCAATGGCCAATAATGAATGCAAAGAGGCCGCACCTCTTCTAACCACACAAGATACAAATGAGTATGTTCTTCCTTGAAATCAGACCTGCTGCTATAAAGTGCGAATTCTGCTCTTGAAGATAGATGCGAACTTGCTTGAATCAAATATCTTACAATGACAAAATGACCTTGTATTTATACATCATAAGGCACCTCTTCACTTAGGTTGGCCTTCTTAAAGAAACATAATAAATCATTAAATAGAAATGAGGTCGGCCCAAACAATAAGGGATATATGCGAATCAAATAGGGTCGGCCCTTTATGCTTTTATATTTATTGTTTGATATAAATTAAATAGCCTGAATGGCTATACATTTAATTTGCTCTTTCTTCTTAGAGTTCGTGCAATGAAGTGCAGACCATAGCTGCTATAACATCAACGGTGACAGTGATTCACACCTCCAGCTCTCAATTGTCTCTTCTTGTTTCTTAACAACGCTATGTCACTATAACTTATTACCCACAAATCTTTACAACTACTCAATTGCAACATTATTAAGCTGTTGATGTTATAGCAGCTATGGTTTGCACTTCCTTTGCACAAATCACAAGAAGAAGCACATGAATTAAATGAAGTAGCCTTCGGCTATTTAATTCATGATTACACTATTTAGTAAATGCAAAAGGCCGACCCTTTATGGTTCGCATGCCTTAGTCATTACTTGGGCCGACCTTATTATAATTGTTATTTATTATGGTTCTTTTATGTGGGCCGACCTATCTTGAAGAGGCGCCACACTTGTATAAATACAAGGTCTTATTTGGCATTGCAACACATTCGATTATTCAAGCAAGTTCGCATTTTCTTCAAGAGCAGAATTCGCACTTCTTAGCAGCAGTCCGATTTCAAGGAAGATCATATTCATTTGTATCTAGTTCATCTAGGAGAGGTGCAACTGTGTTGTGTACATTGCTGGACATTGTTGGGCCTGAGTTGTAAGCAGATTTCTGCCATTGTTCTACTTTATATAAGAGATTCAATTGCTGGGTGTTTCTCCCTCAAGAGGAGGGTTTTCCCAAGGTATCTTTGTGTGTTCATGGAATTATGTGTTGCAATTATATTAAGTGCTTTCATTGTTTAAATCTGATCTAAGAAACACCAACATGGTATCAGAGCGGGTGTGAAAAAGATCGTGATCAGATTTAGTTTGCAACACTCACTTTATTATTTTTCAGTCTATCTTCTAAATTTCTCAAGATGGTGAATGGTCTGAAAATCGAGGATAGACTCGAAGGGATTTCGAACTACACATCATGGAGGTTTAGAATCATGCTCACATTGGAAGAGAATGATTTAGCTGAGTTCGTGAAAACAAAAGTTCCTGAACCTGAGGAGGAAGAAGAGAAGTTGCAGTGGAGGAAGAAAGACACTAGGGCAAAGAAAGTGTTGGTTGATTCCATCAAGGATCATGTTGTTCCGATTGTCTTCAAGTTGGATACTGCAAGGGAGATGTTCAAAACATTGGAAGAGATGTACGAAATCAACAACACCAGTCGTGCCCTAACCTTGAAGCAACAACTACTTCACATTAAGATGGCGGAAGAAGAGTTTGTCATCACCTTCTTCATGAAGATTTCCGAACTGAGAGATCAACTCTCTACCATTGGTCATGTTGTTGATGACAAGGATTTGACCATGATTGCTCTCAATGGTCTTCCGCTTTCATGGGAGTCGTTTATTCAAGGAATCAGTGCAAGATCTAAACTTCCCAAGTTTGATTGATTGAGGATTGACTGCATTCAAGAGGAGTCGAGACTAACGGCAAGGGGCATTGGTCAAAGTTCAAAGAATGAAGATTTACATGTTCTCGCCTCTCATTCATCGAAGAAAGGAAAAGTTTGGAAGAAAGGATTCTTTAAAAGGAATCGAGATAATGGGTCAAATGGTGCTCCTGCATTCAAGAAGAAGTGGGACCTCTCTCGTGTTCAATGCTTTAAATGTGACAAATTTGGTCACTATGCGAAGGAATGCCCTACCAAACCTAATCAACATGCTTCATTTGCGGATGTGATTGAGATCTCTCCCCAAAATGATTCTAGTGAATTTCTACTCTAGTCATGGGCCTATGTTCAAGCTGTGAAGGTTGTGTACTAAGCGCAAGAGCAAAATATCATACGGTGTCCACCCTTCAAAATATTTAAGAGATAAGTATTCTTTGCTTTTGATTGTATTTACTATTCTAGGCTAAAATTCAATTTGTTGAGTTATGCAAATCTGACATTATTTACTTAGGATTATGTGTGACTAGTAAATAGTGATCACTGTGATAAGATTCTTTAGATTTATTCATTGCAAGTAGGATCATGCTAATTTGTGAAGATTGTCTTTTGCTTTGCTGAAAAAATTACAAGAAAGACATGTCATGATTGATGAATTAAGTATCTATTACTTAGGAGATTTTGAAATCCATGAGATAAGTATTGCATGGTTGAAAAATGTTCATGAATTGCTTTTGTAATTATTAATTCATGCTATAACATTGAGTTAACCTGAGCATCAAGCAATCTGCATCTCGAAAGATTGGATATCGAATTCATACCGAATGAAGAAATGATCAAGCTTGGAGTCATAGCTTGCAATCATTGGACTATATTTATGATAGGAGATATCTCTCGAAGACAAAGTACCTTTCAAGTCGTCATTGTGTTCAAACTGTGAAGGGTACAAATTTATCTGAGCTCAAGTACAACGTATCACACTATGTCCAACATTTGGACCTATCAAAATAGTTAAAAAGATAAGTATTTTTTGGTTGCTGAGTTATATCATTTATTTATTCTTTGGATCTTGTAATTAAGAGAGATAGTAGATTCTCTTGAATTGTGTTGTGTTCACTAGCATAAGATCTTTGGAAAAATTTCATTCATGATATATCTTGTACGATTCTAATCTTGATATTTCTTTGGATAATTATGGACTGTTAGTAATCTCTATCTAAAATGCTTCCTGGACAGGTTTAGGGGGAAGAAGATGATAAGAGATTACTTAGTGATGAAAAGCTTGAGGCATCTTGTGAAGAAGTCATGTCAACCAAAGAAATGATCAAGAGGGAGTAAACACTAGAAGGATTGAGTTGGTGGCTAGAGGGAGTACATCTCCAGAAGTCTTCTTTGCAATCTCTAAAGCCAGGATCGAGAGGGAGTCTCAGTATCAGTGTTCCTTTGTTTAATGAGTTCTTCTTTGAGAGAAGTTCGAGGTGAAATCCCTTGATAATGCAATTCTCTATTGAGAGAGAGTTGAGGTGGAAGCCCTTGATAATGCAGTTCTCTATTGAGAGAGAGTTGAGGTGCAAGCCCTTGATAATGCAATTCTCTATTGAGAGAGATTTGAGGTGAAAGCCCTTGTTTCCACCCTCTGGGAGAGCCATGGTGGATGTCATGTGTGTGACTCCATGATAGCATCACGTGAGGGAATCCGTGATGATTTTTTAATGCATTTCTCTTTGAGATTTGAGGTGAAAGCCCTTGTTTCCACCCTCTGGGAGAGCCATGGTGGATGTCATGTGTGTGACTCCATGACAACATCACGTGAGGGAATCCGTGATGATTTATTTGTGCTTGTGTATCACCCTCTGGGAGAGCCATGGTGAAAGTCACATTGAGGTGACAACATCACATTAAGTGATGAGCACTTGTTCATACCATTTATGGAGGTAGCCATAATGGTTGATATCATGATGAGGTGATATTCTTTTGTTTTCATTCTGATATGATGTGTCTTGTGTAGGTGGAAGTTCATCCCTAGCTGAGAGGGAGTGTTGATGTTATAGCAGCTATGGTCTGCACTTCCTTCGCACAAATCACAAGAAGAAGCACATGAATTAAATGAAGTAGCCTTCGGCTATTTAATTCATGATTACAATATTTAATAAATGCAAAGGGCCGACCCTTTTGGTTCGCATGTCTTAGTCTTTACTTGGGCCGACCTTATTATGATTAATATTTATTATGGTTATTTTATGTGGGCCGACCTATCTTGAAGAGGCGCCACACTTGTATAAATACAAGGTCTTATTTGGCATTGTAACACATTCATTATTCAAGCAAGTTCGCATTTCTTTAAGAGCAGAATTCGCACTTCATAGCAGCAGATCCAATTTCAAGGAAGAACATATTCACTTGTATCTTGTGTATCTTGGAGAGGTGCGACCTCATTGTATTCATTGTTGGCCATTGCTGGGCCTGAGTTGTAAGCAGATTTCTGCCATTGTTCTACTTTATATAAGAGATTCAATTGTTGGGTTTTTCTCCCTCAAGAGGAGGGTTTTCCCAGGTTATCTTTGTGTGTTCATTGTCTTATGTGTTGCAATTCTATTAAGTGCTTTCATTGTTCAATCTGATCTAAGAAACTCTAACATCAATATATTCTTGGATAGATTGGTGATGACCTTGACAAAGTTGGGAGAAGTTGACATACTCGTTATCATTGTTTCCAAAAGGTTAATACATTTCTTTCAAGACTTCTATAAACCATTTCAGGTATCTATAGGGGTAAAATCTTCCTCATGGGTGGTGCAATAGTTATTCTGCCATTTCTTTACTAACAAGAATCAAATGGGCAAAGGTAATCTTTTCTTGATAAGAAAAGGAATTGACTACATAATATGTTTGTGTGGCTGTATGCCCACCGTGTACTTAAGCTCACTTAGGTCATTAGGTTATCCTAAGGTAGGCATACGAGCTATTTTCCTATCATTAGTAATTGTAAAATTAGAATGAGTATGTAGCTGTGCAAGCCAGCCAATCATATCACAGATTTATTCTAACGAATCAAATTCAAATGTGATGTGGTATGATGTAAACTAGCCAATAGGATTATTTCTAGGTTCACACTTGAAATTCTGTAAATTAGGCCTTCCTCCTTTCAGTTTTACATACAGGAGAAAGAGGAAATATCCAGGCTATGTATTCTCTCCGGGATAACAGATTGTTTTGAGGAGCTTGTCAGTAGAGTAAGGAAATTCTATTAATCTGTATTCTCTTCATGTTTATTTCAAGCTTTTGAATACAGATTCATAGTTTCAAGTTGTGGTTTATTCTGATTTCTTGTTTTACATATAATACTGGCTTTTTCTAAGTAGGTTTTGCATAGTTTCCTGCCTCTTTTGATATGGTATCAGAGCACTTCTGACATAAATTGGAGCAAATGAGATTTAGAAAATTATCTAGAGCATCAAAATATATTTTTCCTTCACACATAGGCACATAAAAATTTCTTGTACCTTGTATGGTGTCTGGCTTCTAAATGGCTTATAGGTTGATGGTGTTAACAAGTCAAAAGAACATTAACTTGTTGTAGAAGTAGAACCAAGCGATAAATGATCCATAACATTTTCTCATGCCTTGTCATGCTCTAAGTCATTTCTCTGCCAATGTAACACAATCTTAATCATCTTGGTGAGAATTTTCTGATATCTACTGGAGCCAAGATAAGTGACTAGGAAAGTAAGACCAAAAAGATCACAGATTTTAGAGACCAAGCTTCCAAAAGTTTGACCTCATGTGAGCAGGCATACAAAATACAGAGAATGATTAAAATGAGAAACTCCAATACCACGAATATAAACTACAAAAATCTATTTTCTACAATTCATTAGTTAAACTCTTTATTTTATTTGCTCTCTATATCTCTATGCTAAGGAAATGCCTTTCAATTTTTAAAAAAAATGGTTTTTATCTCTTGTTCTATAATTTTTTATGTTTTTTTTTTTTATATCCGATTTTTTCAAAAAATCTTATACTTTTGGTTTGCCGATTTTTTCCCCAAAAGATTTTTGTTGCTATGGTGCCATAGACCATAGAAAAGTCGGACTTCAGGACATGACCATGAATGCTTTGGATAGTCTTGAAGCTAGTGGTGAAGATAACATCTGGCACAAAGCACCACCAATGTACTGCAAGATGATCAAAGTGCCAGACTCTCCTAGATCATTTCATTTGAGGTTCTATTCAATACAAGCAGGTCATCCAACTACAAATGAATACATATATGGCCACAACACTTCATTCATCAAACTCATGAATGTAGCTGTGCATTCCAGGTTCCATACGGCATATCCACTTATGTATGATCGCTACTTTGCATTAAATGCAAGTTACAATATGGTGAAAAGCCTGGTTTTATAACTCCTTATTGAGAAATTCTCAAGTTTGCTTCTTAGTTTCTTCACTCTCCCAAAGTGAGGTTTTGTACACCCCCAAGTTGCATAATTTCATATTTGATAGCAACTGATGTCATGATTCAAAAGCTTTTTTGGCAGCAGCAATTGTGCCTCAAGCGAAAGTCCTTTATACTCTTTCCTTTGCTTACCTATGGGATCCTCTCCTACTAATTATTGCATCACTATATTTTCCTTCTTTGCATGATCGCATCTCATCAATAGTAGAAAAAATTGCTTGCTAGCATTAGTTTTCCATTTTGACATGACCACAGAGATCTCTTTACCTCTATATGCTTTGCAAAGCATGGTTTACCATCTTTTATCAGTACATGTTTATTTTGTCTCCTTAAATAAATTGCTTTGGTAGCATGGACTTATAAATACCACCTCACAACTACAAAGTGGCATTAGTTCACATTCTATTTCATCTATAAATTTTGAGGCAATGGCAAATTTTAACTTACATTGCCTTGTTGGTTTGACATCTAAATATTCGTGCAGCCAACTCAAAGGATAAGATTCTAGATGTTCTTCTGTTTGCAAATGAAATATACTCTCAATTTTTATTTATTTTTAATAGCAATTACAATGTAACCAAGCACCCATTAAGGTTAGCTTAAAACCAAAACGTTGAAGAAAGAATTCTAACCAAGAATGCGCCCTAAAACCACTTAAGGAGGAGGGGCAGGCATATGGTCAAAGGATCCCTAGGATCTATTGAATCAATAGTTACAAAGATTACAACTGAAAGAGAGAGTCTAAAGTTCTAAACTCAACACCAAGAATGTGCACTCAAGATCCTTTAACAGGCAAGGTGCTAACATATGGTGGAGTGCTAATTGCTGAATTGAAAGAAAATAGGCGGATAACCAGCCATGAGAGAAATTACAAATAACAATTCATCCGCTGCGGCAGGCATCCACTCAAGAGTGGGAATTCTCCACTTTTCAGTGGGTAAGATGAGAGATACAAAATTTATTCTCCGCACTGGAGGTAAACCATCCAGGGGTGCTTAATGTTTGATTAGGAATTACAAGTAAATGCAGCAATAATATACGGTTGGATTAGTACTACTAATACACAACCTTACAATCAAATAATCTGCAATTTACAAGTATTACAATGATAGAACAAATCCACAATGTGAAGAATGATTATCTCAATCTAGAAAGCTCTTAAATGTTGCAAAAGAAGCTCAAAACTGATCTTTGTGAAGTCTGATAATTAAATACAGCAAACTAAAACTGTAAATCAACAACCTGTGAAACAATGAAAAGCTTATATCTTTATCAGTTTACCTCCGAATTGCATGAAGTCAAGTGCAATGGTCATTTGGAAGATAGGCGCCCATGTCAAGATGAAGAAACAACTCTGGAAAGCCAGCATTTATTAATTGGCACAATTCCCAATGCACACAGAAGGTACGGCCCAAGCAAGGGCGATTTTGTAAGATAAAAATCCACACTTCAAATTGAAATCTGAAACTTGCTGAGTAGGGTCGCCATAACCTTAGCAAGGATATTATTAACTACCCAGAACGAAATTAAAATCATACATGAAGCTGTGAGTAAAATCGACTTTCAGCTAGTGTAGATATCAGCAACTGGAAATCTGGGAAAACACACCAAAATTCATCATTTGAAGCTCTATCTGCTAGTCTGATTTGAGAAGCAGCTTGAAATCAATTAGGTGTTATCTTGCAAACACGAAATTGAATTGATACTAGGAGGTCAGCATTCCTCGAAGTGCAAAATGAGTAGTCATTTTGACAGCATAAGTTTGGCATAAACATCAGATAACAAATGCTGGAGCAAAGCCTCAATTTTAAAGAAGATGGGATGGCTCTTCAAATTCCTCAGATGGGATGCCAAAAGCCTTGACATATTTTAAATTCAAAAAAGAATTAATCTTCTCCAAAAGGCGTCCACTTTATGGCAAATAAGACTTTAATAAAAGTTATTAAATTTCTTCATGAAGGCGTCCCCCTTCAAGTCCCTCTTTTAAACACAACTTAAGTTAACACCTTAGGCCAAGGGGGTCAACTTAAGATTCGAACAATTTGCCTTGAAAAGAAGAATTTCATTAAAATAATGCTTTTAAAAGGCCAAAGCTCAACTCAGAACAACTGCTCCAACAGGACATGATGAGCTGAAGACTGACAACTGCCAACTGCCAAAAATAGTATTTACTATAAATAGTAAACACCAAGGAAAGAGCACAAAACCTCCAAGCAAGGAACCCCTTGATTCACCTCAACGAGCCTACGGGACTCCGGAATAGGCTGATGAGCAACTGATAGGATCACTAATGAAAAGGGGACATTACAGCAAACCCAATCTCTGTTTCAAAGCTTCTCATATCATAATCTTTAGGCCGCATAGGCCAAAAATAGTTAAATGTTTCAGGCTTTCATTATGTATAAATTTTTGTTTGATGTTTAAGGGATCACCATTTGCTGTCACTATAATCTTCTTCACATGGAAATTGTTTCTAATGGTTATTCCATTAAGGCCAACTTCACATCTTCTTGACAATCTACCTCAGAAAGCTTTATCAAGACAAATTTCTTGACAGCCAAGTTCTTGGGGCTCAATTCCAGGTATAGCTTCCAACATTGATACTCCGCATGGCCACTCTTCTTTCAATGTCTGCATCTCTTCTTCTTCAATGCACTATAGACACAACCTTCTTCTTCTACAAAGTGTTGACAATCATCTTGAATTCCTTGTTTGGCTATGCCCCATGTGCAAGTCTGGTCCAGTCTCCAGCTCAAAAGGCCCACTTGCCTTTGGCAAGTAGTATAGACTGATATTGTCAATGTATAATACCCAAAGAGATGTTTCATTTCTAATAATAAAGCAAATAATTATCTGTCCTCCAAAACTTAAATCATTACTTTGGTCTCATTATCTTAACTAATTTCACTGTCTTCAATCTTCATGAATCTTTTATTTATTTCCATAGTTCCACCGAGTTTCGGGGACGGGTTTTGGGGGCGGGGGCCCTAAGTTTGGGGACGGTGGGGGGACTGCGGGGGTGGGGGGGCGCGACGGGGGAGCAGTGTGTTGAAATACATATAGTACTTGAAAAATTAGTTATAAAAAGATGTATAACTGTAAAAGCCTAAGGATTAAGTAAATTTTAGAGTTTAAAGTTTTAAACACATTGCAATGATTTCATTGAGCTAGTGAATATTGAAACAGTGAAAATCAAAATGAAAATATACTTGTAACACATTGTGATT
Source organism: Sequoiadendron giganteum (assembly GCA_007115665.2). Classification (NCBI taxonomy): domain Eukaryota; kingdom Viridiplantae; phylum Streptophyta; class Pinopsida; order Cupressales; family Cupressaceae; genus Sequoiadendron; species Sequoiadendron giganteum. The sequence continues at coordinate 335,943,274 of CM021101.1, read as the reverse complement.
GGAACGAGAAGTAGTTGTTTCATATTCATAATTTGAATTTCAAAATTTCATAGTCATGATTCATAATTACAATCAAGTATCAAGTTATCAACACAACAGTGTTCAAACTTCAAACTTCAAAAACAAAATACTAAATACTAAATAGTTAATGGCATGATGCCTCTAGTGATCTAATCATCTCCAACTCCAAGCTCCATGCCAAACTCCTCATCACTGGAACCGTCGGACAGGGAACCCAAATGCTCAAGCTCATCTAAACCAATACCAACCAGCCATGTCTATGTAGCATCCTCATCTATCTGTGCTGGCTCTTCTGGCTCTACATCCCATCTGGCTACTGGACTCTCCTTGTATGTAGTTGTGTTGCGATCAATGAGACGTAAGGCACTATGGACAACCACAAGCTTCTCTGCCCTCCTAGAAGTGAGCCCGTTCCTCTTAACAGAGTGGATGAAGTTATAAGTGGACCAGTTCCTCTCAGAAGCAGAAGAACTAGAAACTTGGGACAGCAAACGAATGGCTAGAGTAGTAATCAAAGATCTAGGCCCATGCATAGTCCACCACAACTTGGGGTCCTCCTGTGACATAGTCTCCAAATCTACTTTGGCTGCCTCTGAATATCCCCAAAGAGTAGCAAATTTTGTCCACTCAGTACGAAGCAAGCTGGCCTCTATAGGATCATACATTTTGTCAATGGCCTCCATGAACCCTTCCTTCACCTCAACATCCTCTATAGGTGTCACTCTACCAGGACGTGGAACATACCACTTTGGGTTCAATGCGTAGGCAGCCATGTGTAAGGGAGTGTTGAGTTTCTCCCATCTATGCTGAATGATTGGATAAATATGCTTGGTGTAGAATTGCATCGTGGGATCCTTCTCTCGCACTTTAGCCTTCATTTGATCAAGCATGGAATCAATGCATTCATATACCTCTCCAAGGGAAGGTGCATTAGAATCCCCAAATCTAATAACTTTGAAGACTAGCTCAATGATGGAGACAATCTATTTGGCATCAGCCCAAAAAACATCATTCTTCACCACCTCCTTAACCCTCAATCCCTGTTGTGTCTTTGACTCGGGCCATCTGTTCCATTCTGCTGTCATAACCATTAGTTGCAAAGGCTCTTGCAACTCAAGCATCCTCTCCAAGAGAATAAAGTATGATGCATACCGAGTCTCTACAGGCTTCAAGAATTCCTTCTTGGAGAAGGACCTGAAAAGTGCATGTGAATGATGATGGTTGCAGATAAACATTTGCACATCTCTAGCATCACTGACAATAGATTTGATCCAACTGATTTTACCCATGTCCTTAAGTGCATTATTCATAGCATGCACACAACAAGGAGTCCAGAAAATATGTCTATAAGCTGCCTCAATCAACCTCCCTGCAGCTTTGCACACATGGGCCGCATCTGTCACTACCTGCACCACATTTTGTGGCCCAACCTCCTCTATAGCATCCTGGAGGATCTGAAACTGATAATGAGCATCCTTGCTATGCCCTGAACAATCAATAGCCCTAAGGAAATAAGGGCCTGCTACAGATGTGATGATGATATTGATGAGTGGACGATGCCTAATGTCCGTCCACCCATCCATGACTATGCTGCATCCACTTGTGACCTAGGTTCTCTTCATCTTCTCCATCAAAATATTAATCTTGGAATAGTTTTGATCCAAGATTGTTGTCCTCAATTTATTCTCCCCTAGTGGCACATATGATTGTCTTGCCCTTATTATCTTTGACACAGCTTCTTTATAGTAAGGAGAGCGAGCCACGTGGAATGGAATGCCATTGGCAAAGAATAGTTTGCCAATGGCATCATCTGCCTCATCCTTTGCCTGCACATTGAATAAATCTGCTAAAGGTTGTGAAGATGCCATCTTACGTTTCCCCCTAGGCTCTGCTGCACTTAAATTGAACGGATTTGGTGGCCTTTGACTCTATAAAGTAGAAGTAGACACTGCTGAAATCTGATCACCCAAACTCTTATGTGGCAATGTAGCAAATGGAGGCACTTCATTCTCATTACAACCCCATAATTTTAAAAAAATTTCCCTGTACTTCAAGTTACTTGCCACAACTTTGCATACATCTACACCTTTGCCTCGAATAAGAAGAAAGTGTGCATTAGTTCTTGTAATGCTACCAAACCATGTAAGCTCACACATGTGACACTTCCATAATCTAGTGCCCCCAGTTGCCCCAGGCTTTGCTGCTACCTTGGATGCAAATTGTTTTAAAGGTTTTTTTGGATCAAAGAGGCCCTTGGCCCATTCTTGAAGGATTTCTAAAGGGCAGCTATTATCTTTAGTGCCAATGGAACTTGTGGTAGTTTGAGTATTTGAGGCTGAGCCATGTTGTGGAACTTGTGGTTGAACTTCACCCATAGCCTCCCCTCCTATTTGAAAGTCAGGATCATCTGATGAATCATTTTCACTTTGAATTTCTGGTTCATCACTACTTCTGTTGTGTGAACTCATTATGATGATGATGCTGCAAAAACAATGTTAAAAAATAATCAGACCTACAATGTAAAAAAAAAATCAGACCTATAAACTGAAACTTAGAAACTTGAAAGAAATGTGGTCTCATGGATTGCAATATTGCAAGATATGCATAAGAAATGTGGTTTGGTCCCAGGTTTGCAAAATGCAGAAGCATAGGCAAGGCATGTGAATTGTTTGACTGAATGCATCAAGGTCTGCAAAATGTGGAAGCACAGGCAAGAGGCCCTTGATGCATTCAATCAAACAGTTCACGTGCCTTGCCTGTGCTTCCACATTTTGATGCATTCAAATTTCAGTCAAACAGTTTACATGTCTTGCCTGTGCTTCCACATTTTGCAGACCAATGATTATAAATATTAAATTTATAAAATAACTTATAATATGAATAAAATTTATTGATAAAATAAAAACTAAAAACAATTATTAATATTAAATTATTTTATAAATTTTTTATTTCAAAAATAAAATTCACTGTGAAGTGTGAACTGATCAGAACTGTGAAGTTTGGAACTGTTGACCGAATCGCCTCTTCCATGAGCTGACATCCCTCAAAGGGATTCGTTCCACAGTCCTGAGTCTGAGTTCAAACCTGCGTTGCCCTTGCCATGGGTTTTCAAATGAAAAAATAAATAAAAAATAAAAACTTAAAGCTAAAAGCCTAAAAATCAAAGCAACAAAATACCTGATATGCCCTTGAAGACTTGAAGTCGAAAATCTTGAGCTCTCCTTTCACTTTTGGTTCGACACTTCTCAGTCCAGATGCAGTCGCTTCTTGCACAGGCACGCACAGGTGAAATGAAAAATAAAACAAAAAGTGAAAAAAGTTAAAAACTTTAACTTAATTTTACATTGACTTAGGTATTACTAAATTTGTGTTTTTTAAATTTTTTTTTAAAATCATTATTTAATGGGGGACGTGGGAAACTTGGAGTCATGGAGACGCCTAGAAGACTCTGAGACGTGACCCTTTCGAAGGAGACGTTCAGGAGACGGCGGAGGGATGGGGAGACGACGAGGGGACGTTTCCTTGACGTCTCCGCATCTCGGAAACGTCCCCGTCTCCAAGACGGCTCCTTTTTTGGGGGGGGATGCATCCCCGTGGAACTATGTTTATTTCCTTTCAATGGCAAAACATTGTTTATGTACCTAGAACATTTATATCCCAATCCTTAATGGATCAACCATGACTCCGTCAATCAATGCCCAATTAGATAGGGCAAACTTTCTTGTCACTTATGAGGAGTTGGGCTTTTGGATGATTACTCATACAACTAGGTGTAACCTACAGGTTGCAAGGATCATCTGGCCATCCTCTAGCAATAGCTGCATACCCCCTGCTGGAGAATTTCTCCTCAGCAAAGCTTTCTAATTCGGCATCCTAATTAGGAATTGTTTGTCAATGTGTCACTAAGCACTGAGCCTCACCATCTCAAAAATTAAGAAAATTACAGTACTAACCTAACAAATATAGTCTATACCCTAAGAGCCGATACAAATTGTAATGTGTATCACAACTTTACTTCCTTGGAGGTGGCTAATTCTTGTATTGCTCTGCATCACCAGCGACTTCAGCAACATGACATGTGGACCCTCTCTAGCTTGTGGTTGTTATCCATGTGATGTCATTACTTTACAAGCTGTTTACTATAGCGAGACACTCTATCAAGGGATTTCACACCACATTAATATCCTCCACCTCCTTTCAGGGTGGATTTCCTTCTATTAGGTTGACATCACTACCAAGGGTATCACAATTGCAACAGAAAAAACATTTTCTTGGAAGAAAAATCAATAAAAATAAAGGTTCCTAAGTTTGTTCATTGTAAATGGTTAACAATGGCCAAGGGAATTCATTATGGCAAAAGAAAAGCAACATCTACTCCATTTGGGTGTCCTTAATTGCAAATGTACTCGTAAAGAGTTAAAATTGAATCAAAAATTCTCAAAAATCTGAGCAACCCATGGGCAAAATATTAAAAAAAAAACAACTAAATTTTTTAAGATAATCACTTGGCAACCAAGTGTAAGACGCCTTTATTCTATGACCCCCATCTGACCCATTGTACTATATCTGATACTTGATATGGTTTAGATTCATACATTGATACTCTTTGAAATACTTGATATGGTCTAGATTCATAGATTGTTGCTCTTATCATTTAAATGTGTTGCAGAGAGATGTCCATTATATCATGGTTACTCATTACCTAGATAGTCATTATTTATTCAATTTCAATTGTTTGAAGATAATTTGAATAGTTGTGGTTATATGTTGATACTAACCCTAATTTTTGTATTATTGCTTATATGTGAATTTTACGTATTATTGCTTATATGTGAATTTTAATGATATCACGAGTTATTGTGTTCTTAAATGGATTTTAAATGTTCAAGGAAATAATAGTTCAAACCATAGTTTGCGGACTCGACGGACTCGGGAGTCCGTTGGCCAACCGAGTCAACTCGCCACGAACTCGAGAGTCGAGTCCAAGAGAGTCCTAGGTCGGGACTCCCGATTCTGACCTCAAGACTCTCTTGCGCAGCTAGGAGTTAAAATGGGTTAAAAACCCATGTTTTTTTTCACTTTTTCTTTCATTTTAGTTTTTGTTTGGTACAACCTTCGCCTTTGAACTAGAAAGGTGGAGGGTGTTTCACACGAGTCCATCGACTTGGATGACATTGATCCATATGGTGAATGGATTATTGATGAACAAAATGATGAGGGATGTCTTCCTTACTAATGAGAATCTTGCTGAATTAGAGGGAGCAGCAGAAGAAGAAGCAGCAGCAAGATTGGATGCCATGGAGGACAACGAAGACACATTTGAATATCATGTTTCCCCTACTCGATCTCCTAGTCCCCTACTCGATCTCCTAGTCCTCGTTTGGATACTATAGCACGGGCACCTTCTAGTTCTAGGCCTCCAAAATTGAGTACCATTGGGAGGGGAAAGAGGAAGATGTAGATTACATGTGGTTGTCAATGTTTTCCTCTTTTTGACATGATTATATGTAAACATTTATAAACTTATGATGCTATTATACATTGAAACTATGAGCATTTGATGACTATGAATGATTAAATTTCAATTATTGACTGTTTGATGATCATATGACATGTGTAATCTTTGAATTATGAGTGTTTGATAATCAAATTAGGCTCTTATGTTCTCTAAATGCATTAATTTGTTCTTGTTTTTTGTAAAACTACGGTTTTTTTTTTGCCAAGTCCTAGCCGAGTCTTTTCCCGAGTCTGTCCCGAGTCCCAAGTCCGTGGCGAGTCCAAGTTTGCAAACTATGGTTCAAACACTAGTTGAGTTTTGCAATGAGTTAATCACAATTATAAATCAATATTTAAGGTAAATAGTGAATTTTAGTGAAATTAACATGATTGATAGTGTACATTATATGAGTGTAACTACGAACTCAGATTGATGCTTTGGGCTACCTATAAATGGGTGTAATAATTATTTTTAAGTGTTTTTATGTCCTTTTGACCCCCTAGATTGGTATTTTGGGGTGGGCATCTTTTTGGGTTGAGTTTGAGTGTAGAGGATGAGTTTGAGCACTTATTCCCTCCTTAGGAAGAACATGTATTTAAGAAGTACAGAGAGGTTGTTTGGTCAATCATTTCCTCTTCCCAAAGGATGTGCAAGTGGAATGCACTTCACTTCACCATGCTTTGACATGGTGTGCCCATGTGGGTACACATGGGAGGTATGGTCTTGCGATTAGTTCCTGTAGAAGGGTAGATGCATAGGCAAGTGGGATGCCATGTGTCTCCATTCTCTTGTGGAGATGTGTGACATGGCATTTCCATACAAGCCCTTTGGCTTTTAGGAGGCTTGTTCCTCATTTTTTAATTTACAAGATTTTGGAGAGAGTTTTGAGGGTTTGTGGGAATTCAGAATTCTATTGTGTTCTTGGGAGTTCTTGAGCTTTTAGGAGATTTTCTTGGTGATTTGAAAGCCTGGAGCATGTGGAGACAAGGATTCAAAGAGAAAGAAACAGTGTTCAACTCCATTCAAGCTTGCCTTGAGAGTTATGCCATCTTTTCCTTCTTGGCAATTTCTCCTTTCACATGTATGTGTATTTGAAAAGAGCAAAGATGAATTATTGTATGTCTATTTTAATTTGAAAGAGATTTGTGTTGTTTTATTGTAAGCTTGTAGTGATTTGCCAACTCCATTCAAGCTTAGCTTGAGAGCTAGGCCATCTTTTCCTTCTTGGTAATTTGTTCCTTTGTATATAAGTATTTGAAAAGAGCAAAGATTAATTATTGTATGTTTGTTTTAATTTGAAAGAGATTTGTATTGTTATATTGTAAGCTTGTGGTGTTTGCTTGATATATGTGTTGGAAGAGCTAGTATTGCACTCATTTTTTATGTGGAAGTTGGATTAGGCCACTTCCCTTCTTTTCTTGTCTATATTTTTGTGTTGTATTCATGTAAAACCCTTGGCTTGGGCTCTCTCTTTGGATTGAGGACAACCCACGTGAATGGGGTTGAGAGAAGCACAAAGAACTTTCTATGGGAAGCAATTTGTATATATTTATGCTTGGCATAACCGGAGGAATAAGTAGTTTTATTGATTACATTGGGTGTTTTTGTAGTGTATTGGAAGTGGTATATGGTGTTTTGAGCATTGTGTGATTATTGAATAAGATGGAGGATACTTGTGATGGGTTTGAGACCCAATTGTGACTCCTCTTTGGGTTTGAGACTCACATTCCTATGCTTCCAATGGAGATGAAACCCTCTTGGCTCCCCCTTCTATTGAATCAAAGAGTTGTTTATATGTTTAAATCCATTCCCTTGACTTGCAACTTTATGCTTATGCAACTTGGTTTCTTAATTATTCTCTTAGCCCAAGGGTTGATATGACATTTTGCATATCATTGGTAAGGAGGTGAGTACCCCAGTTGCCATTTTATTCCCATGGAGTTGTAAAGCTTGAATGTCTTGATTTAGTTGATGTTCTTAGTTATTTTGGAGGATTAGTTATCTTCTATTGTGATATTATGAGCTCCAAATCTATATTAGACTCAAAGTATTGTGTTGTTTTTTCATTTTGGAAGAAGATTGAGATCTTCTCCTAGAGATATGCATTCCATTTTGTATTTTTTGTCGGAGCTGGAAATGAACAATATTCCTAAGTTTATTCATTTGAAATGTCACTCAATGTGAAATATAATGTTAGTATAGGCAACATCAGTCACTCAAATGTGTTGTTGGATAATTGGAATGAAAGTTGTAGTTTGAATAATAATGCTTGGATTTGTAAGTTTGAAATAAAAATTGTTTTTGGAAAGAAAAAGAGTAGTTTACTTGAATTTAGTTTTTGCTGTAAATCTCTTCTTGGAATGCTTTTATTCTAGGGTGCTAGACACTTGAGAGAATGAATTTTAACATAGGTCTCTTTTAGGGAAATTTTCAAATTCAAATGCTTATGTTGGAAAAATGTATAAAATTGTTATTTTTTAGAACTCTCAGCCCTGTGACAGAGACGAGTTTGTTGCTTGTCACAGGTCTTTGCTGCAGCAGTTGAACGATTCTCTGTGATGAACACAAGTTTTCCACTGCGTCTGGAGGCCCTACCCCAATGAATGTTTAGTTTGCCACAAAGGTAAAGTCACAACCACAGCGAACAGCAGTTAGACGCATGTGGAAAAGCAGCAAACTCATCACAAAGAGCTTCATAATCAAGTTTTTGGCATGTTCGTCAATCGTATAAGGTGTCTGATATTTTTCTTGATGCATGTGTAAGATGTTTTATGGCAGATTTAAGTGTTTGAACATTTTTATAACAGCTAATCATCCTCTATGAATCTTTCTGAAATTGAAACTTATGGGAAGCATGATCTTGGTGTAATTAGGCAATTATTCAAACTTTCCTTGCGTGAAATGGTGTTTCACATTTGATTGCTTGATTTTATGCATTAAATGAATTGGTTGAAAATAATTCTCTCTCTCTTTTCGCTTTCTAAATTATTGATTTGTGTGTTTGAAAGGAAAGGAACAGCCATTATTTTATAAGTAAAATTCTACATGGTTGTTCTCTCTCTGTTCACTTTCTAACTTATTGATTTGTGTGGTTGAAAGGAAAGGAACAGCCATTATTTTATTAGTAAAATTCTACATGGTTGTTCCTTCTTATTAAATCTACTGAATGGTTTATATGTTTATAGGAACGGACATTATTTTCTAAGTTGTCTACATGATTGTTCCTTCTTATTGAATCTATTGAATGTTTATAAGTTAGAGAAATAATCATTCATTCTTGTAACCTCTACACCTTATCTCTTGTTAAATTAAAAGGGTGGTGCAAATGAATGAATTTAGTTATCATGGTCAATATGCTAATGAAAAATTAAAAATTGCTTGTGAAAGGGAAAGTGTAGGTTAGTACAAAATATATATTAGAAATCTTCTCTCACTTAACTCTCTTGCTTAAATTGTAAGCTTTTTTTTCATTTTGAAAAAGGAGGGTAAAAATTTATTAATATCAGAAATCACCAATACAAAGAAATCAGGGTCCACAAAGGCACCCAAAGAGAGGCAGGATCACCAAACCAGCAAACACCCAACCAAGACTCAATACCGCAGCAAAACCATCAACCAACCATGTCCTCCGAAATAATCTTCTCTAAAACTTGGCAATAATCGGGGGATAACTGCTCTCATCCCTCAATCTGCCAGTCACCAGCATGCTCAAAAGCCCATTTGGCCAAACAGTCCAGCAACCCTATTCCATTCTCGAGGGATGTGAGTAAAAGACACCACCTCCAGCATGGAACGCAGCCTCAAAATATGCCGAACAACCGAAGAAAGTTGCCAATTAACCCCCTTCAAATTCTGCTCATTCAACAAATTGACAATGATCTGAGAGTCTGATTCAAAGATAATCTCATACCAACCAAGAGCACGGGCACGCTCAATAGCCCAAAGAATCACCAACCCCTCCATAAGATTGTTGGTTTGCTGCCCTTTATGAATGGAAAATAGGAATATAACGAAACCAGAGCTATCTCTCCCGGCCCCACCAATCCCAACAAGCCCAGGATTACCCCTAGAAGAGCCATCGGGGTTGATCTTCAAAACATCCACCAAAGGAGGAGACCAACTCCCAACCCTTTGAACCTTTTTTTTTAGCATGCCTACCTCTTCAAACACAAAAAGAGTCGAAGGCCAAACTATGCAAGCCCAATCTATTCACAATCTCATCATCACTCCTTTCCAAAGGAAAAGCCACTTCACATTTAACATCCACAGTCTCCTGAATCATACAAACAATTCACTGCCAAACCTGTTGAATCATCAACTTTCCCCCATGAAAAATCCTTTGATTCTTTTCCAGCTAGATTTGCCAAAGGATGAAGGTAAGGCCAATGCACCACACAATCTAAAGGAACGAGGCATGTGTTGGAGGTCTCCCCAAGCTACTCTAGAATTCAACCAGAGAAGAGGCATGAGCACAAGGATGTCTCTAGATACCCCACCAAAAATGGCAAATAAGCATAGAAAATGGACAACGAAAGAACAAGTGAGATGAGTCCTCCTCACTGCAACCACAAAGAACACAAACAGATGGGCCTTGGAATCCCCGTTTCCGAAGATTTTCCCAAGTCAAACATCTGTTCCAGGCTAAGGTCCACAAGAAACAATTACATTTGGGCCAAGAGAACTTATTCCAAACATTTTCCCAACAAGGAACTTCCAACCCACCATACATCCGAGCAATCAACTCCTAATACCCACTATACGAGCAATCTGCTATTGAATGAGCCTCAAAGTATTAAAGAAGAAAATGGAAGATTTACCCTCATTAATCATTTGCTCGAAAGTAGCAAGATAGATGTCCAAAGCCTTACGCAAATTAGTGGCCTCTCTGACCTTGGCCATGCCCATCAAAGCAGTATCATCAACAAATTGCAGGTGTGATTGAGGAGGTAAACCATTGCTCCAAACCCATCCTTGGATAAGACCTTCCTCCACATTTCTCTTAATAACTTTCCCCAAACCTTCAACCAAAAGAATGAATAAGTAAGGAGAAAGAGGATCCCCTTGTCGAAAACCTCTAGAGGCCCCAAATAAGGAAGACGGTTCCCCATTAATAAATACCGAAAAATTGGTCATGACGCAACTCATAACCCACTCCTTAGCAAAACCAAAAGCAATAAACACTTTACACAAAAAGGACCACTTAACTCTATCATAAGCCTTTGCCATATCCAACTTGATGAACATAGCTTTTTCTTTAAAGGTCGCCATGGAATGAATAGTTTTGGAGGCAATGACCACACCATCCAAGATTTGCCTATCCACCACAAAGCCTCCCTAATCCTCTGATAAGCCTACTAATCCACCACTTCAACCTCTCAGCACACAACTTGGAAAGAATTTTATAGACCACATTGCAAAGAGCAATGGGTCGAAACAAACTCAGCCTATCCGCCCCATCACATTTAGGGATGAGAACAAGAAAAGTGGAATTCATAGCCCTCAACATCTACTTGTTCCTTTGAGATTCACGAACCACCTCTAATAAATCTAGATTTATAATGTCCCAAAATTCCTAGAAGAATTCAATCAGAAAGTTGTCAAAACCAGGGGCTTTCCCTTTCTTCATCTGAAAGACAGTGGCCTCCAATTCCTCCAAGGAAATGTAACCCAAGAGGTGCTCATTCATCTCCACAAAAACCAAAGAAGGGATACAAGACAAAACATGATTTTCTTCTGCCAACACATCCAGAGAGTCCTCTCTAAACAAGGCAAAGTACTACGAAGCTTCTCTAGAAATATCTCCCAAAGAGGATAAATGCTCCCCCCTAGCATTCACAAGAAAAGGGATCGAATAACCATGTCTTTTGGCCTTCACAAAGTTGAAGAAAAAGGCAATGTTTTCGTCCCCCTCCTATAACCATTCAACCCGAGCTTTCTGTTTCAGTAAATCTCCTCATGCAACTCACACTCCTCCAGTACTTTCAAAGCCCTCGCCTCCTTCTTAAGAAAGTCCTCAAAGAGGCCAAACTCCCTAATCTCACGGGTGATAGCATCCAAACCAGCCTGAGCAGCAACCTTAGCATGAAAGATGTTGCCGAAACACTGCCTATTCCACCTTTTGAGCTAGTAATTTGCATACTGCAACTACTTGGCAAAAGAATACATAGCAGTGCCAAAAGCAAGTCTACCCAAATACCACCACTCAATAACATAATCCTGCAGAGAGGGATCCCGCAGCCACATAAGTTGGAACTTGAAAGAGGGAGATCAAGCAACGCGAGCCAATAAAGCAGATAACTTAATAGGCCAATGATCTGAACCCCTCCAGTCCAGAATCTCAAAACAAATAGACCAAAATCCACCAATCCAGAAACAAGAAACCAAGAACCTATCAAGCCTCTCAGCAATACAGTCCTCCCCAAGTCTCCTATTGTTCCAAGTAAACTGACCATTACTAAGCTTAATATCTACAAGATTCAAGGCAGAAGTATTATCACGAAGAAGAAAAGCAAAGGGCTCAAACCTCAAAATTCCTCCCCTCTTTTCTCCAGATCAATAATAGCATTGAAGTCACCTGCAATAATCCAAGGATAAAGGGGAGCAAAACTCCGAATAAACTGGATGTGAGACCACAAGCACAGCTTACCAGGAAAATCAATAGGAGCATAGATATTGGAAAGAAGAACACTTTCCCCAGTTTCCAGGCTCTAAGCAACCACAAAAATAGAAGACTTACAGGACATCCACCAAAGAGGGAAAATCTTCAATGGATTCCATAAACAAGCCAACCCCCTGCATTACCTTGGGCACCAATGCACTGGCATTGACCACACCCCCAAACTTTAGGCATCAAACCACACATATTCTCTATAGACAGCTTAGTTTCCTGTATGAAAAGCACATTAGGAGAAAGATTTCTCACCAAGTCATGAACAACTTTTTGTCGAGGGCCATTGTTCAAGCCCTTTACATTCCATGAGAGGATAATCATTTTTGAGGGTTGGAAAAGTGAGAATCAAGAGTCTTAACAAATCCTGACTCCACCAACATCTCCCCCATCATCTTAATTTTCTCCAAGTCCTTCTTTCTCCGAGCCTTGGATGCCTTCTCATCAGCCCCTTAAGATTTTTCTAGTGAAGCCCCAAAGAAGGAGAAGCCTTGTTTCCTTTTTCCGAATCAGACACCATCTTCACCAATGGAAGAGAGTTCTCCAGCTCAATATTTTCCATAGCTACAAGGGCCTTAGGAACCACCAATGCCACTAGTTTAAGATCAGTATCCATTTGAAATGCACCACCTTCCTAGGTATTCTAAAGATTGTCAGAATATTGCCCTCCTGAACCACCTCCAAGATACCTTGATCCAGTGCCATCATACCTGGATTCACCTCCTGTTGGCTAAGGTCATCCAACACATCAAATCGATTAGAAGTGTCCCCTTCTTGCCGCTCCTTAAAAGTCCTCTTCTATCCACGATCCCTGTTATGGAACTTAACAAGAGTGAAACCCTCATTAACTGCAACTATGCCAGGAATAGGAGCCTTTCTTTGTCAACCTTAAAAAGGTTGTGAGGAGGCTAAAGAGGTTGAGACTTTGAAGATCTGGTCTTGGGACATCTTCGCTGCAAATGACCATATTCATGGCACAATCGACATCCAAAAGGAAGAGTCTCATAATCTAGCTGCTGCATCCAAGAAGACGTACCCACACGAATTTCTAGAGAGTTTGGAAGAGGGTTACTCAAATCAATCTCAACACAAATGCAAGCAAAAGTCATTACCTTTCTATCCTGTGTTTGCTAAGAGGGACCCACCGGCTTCCCCAGAAGCAGATGTCATTCCACCAATATTCAACTGGGAACCAAGGGAGGCGCACCCACAAAGAAACCCGGTTCGGAAGCTCCTCAGACGAGTTAAAACTAGTGTGCCAAGGCTTAATGAATAAACCAATCTGATTGTGAAAATATGGACCTCTTTCGAAAGCCCTATTGCGATCAGCCATGCAATTGAAAATGACCATAAAATAGCTATTTGCCAACAGCATCACTTCCATTCCACCCTCCAAACTCCAAGTCCGTTGAGCCCACAACTCCAAGAATGGGAGCGAAACATGCATTCCCATGAATTTGCATATCAATGCATGATTTGAAAAATACTCAACATCCTCAGCAATTGATTTTGGTTGAATCACCAAACAGGCCTGTCTTTGCTCCTCTCCAAGCATCTGTTGACTTTTGGGATTTAAGGGCCACCAAACGGAACAAGCCCTCCCACCCCCAAATCATTATACAGCAAGTTACTCTCGGCAGCCCTCGTTGAGGTAGACGGTGACTTCACACCAAGATAAGCACAAAAGTCCATATAGGGTTTATATCCGAAAGCTTCACCTGAACCCATAGCTGGAAAAACCAAGGATCTGCTCCTTAAACCCCCCAAACGCCAACAGCAAGCTCAAAAACCAGGGAAAAAGCACAGAAAATAAAAGAACCCCCCCCCACCTCATGAACACTGTAACAACCCACCCCACACTTATGTGCCCCCCTGCACACCCAATCGAAAGCCTCAAAGGCGTGCTAGAAAGGACGGGCCTTATGTAGGCCGCGGACCTGCAGTGACGGACCTGCAGGTTCACTGCCCATGCAGCAGCCATCATTCTTTCGATGGATTATGGTATGTTACTCTATAATGTATATTATCACTTAAATTGTAAGCTTAATATAGCTGAGCAAGTAGTATTATTTCAAATGTATCTAAGAAAAATGAGTAGGTCAATGGCTATCTTATTTCTTATTTGATTACATGTTAGCACTCTTGCTTGAGTTAATGTGCGGAAGGCATAGTCCTACCCTCCCAATTTTCATCTCCTAATATGCATCCGGAGTGTAGGGTGTGCCACATGGAGATGCATGCCCCCAGGCCTTCCATGTTCTTTTATTTTCTCTTCTCCCTAGTATTTTGCTAACACGTTTCTTCTATGTGTGATTGGTGTATTGCTGTTTACTATAGGAAGTCATGCTATTTTCACTCCACATTAATACCCTCCAACTCCTTCGAACGCAGGTATTTTTCTATTATGTTGATATCACAACCAAGGGTATCACAATTACAACAGACCAACATTTTCGTAGAAGAAATAAATAAATAAAAATAAAGGTTCCAAATTTTGGTCATTGTAAATAGTTCAATGGAGAAATGAATTTCATTATTTTAAAACGGTGAGCAAAATTACATTCCAACTGTGTGTCCTTCATTACGAAATGTGCAAGTAAAGAGTTAAAATTGAATCAGTCATCCTCAGGAATCTGAGCAACCCATTTGAAAAATCACAAATAATAAAACAACTAAAAATTTTAAGATACCCACTTGGCAACCGAGCACTCTTCTAATTGCTTGGAACCGGTGGAGAGGCCCCCCTTGTCCATTGCGAAACGCAGAGATCCAATCACTTCTTAAAATCCCAAAGGATTCTTCCAGTCAAACACTCACATGAATTTATTTCCAGTCTTGCAGAAACTTTACCGTAACCCTTAACCTTGCACGACACAAATGCTAAATAGAACAGGTTCTAGGTGTAAACGGGGCAACCCTCCCTCTTCTAGGTTAAAAATATCGAACTTATCTTAGTGAAAATAAATACTTAAAAACAAAAAGAATAATCATAAGCAAAAGCTTGGTTGGGCTGAATTAATAAAATACATCCAACTCAATTTTGTTCTTAAAATATTTTATTCAACTTTATCTTTAGGTGAGTTCATTGGATCTCGGTTGTCATTTTAGGTAGTTAAAGTCGTGAGTTTGACTCTTAATTTGTTTGTTGCATGTGGATGAGGGTTCGTTGCATATCGCTCAAGAGATTATGGGGGGCTCACCCTATAAAGAGCTAAGCTTTAGGTTGTTGAACTAAACTCTCAATTCTTCTTTGATAATAAAATATATATTTCATTCAACTTGCAAGGTTTTAAGGAAGTGGCTCAAAATGTTCTTCAAAACCAAAGCATTGGGAAAGGGACTAATTGTTGGGCATCGTAAGTGTCCTTCGTTGCGAAATGTGCAAGTAAAGAGTTAAAATTGAATCAGTCATCCTTAGGAATCTGAGCAACCCATTTGAAAAAACACAAATAATAAAACAACTAAAAAATTTAAGATACCCACTTGGCAACCGAGCACTCTTCTAATTGCTTAGAACCGGTGGAGAGGCCCCCCTTGTCCATTGCAAAATGCAAAGATTCAATCACTTATTCTTAAAATCCCAAAGGATTCTTCCAGTCAAACACTCACATGAATTTTTTTCCAATCTTGTAGAAATTTTACCGTAACCCTTAACCTTGCATGACACAAATGCTAAATAGAACAGGTTCTAGGTGTAAACGGGGCAACCCTCCCTCTTCTAGGATAAAAATATCAAACTTATCTTAGTGAAAATAAATACTTAAATATAGAAAGAATAATCATAAGCAAAAGCTTGGTTGGGCTGAATTAATAAAATACATCTAACTCAATTTTGTTCTTAAAATATTTTATCCAGCTTGATCTTTAGGTGAGTTCATTGGATCTCGGTTGTCATTTTAGGTAGTTAAAGTCATGGGTTTGACTCTTAATTTGTCTACGACGTGTGGATGAGGGTTCGTTGCATATCACTCAAGAGATTATGGGGGGCTCGCCCTATAAAGAGCTAAGCTTTAGGTCATTGAACTAAACTCTCAATTCCTCTTTGATAATCAAATATATATTTCATTCAACTTGCAAGGTTTTATGGAAGTGGCTCGAAATGTTCTTAAAAACCAAAGCATTGGGAAAGGGAGTAATTGTTGGGCATCGTAAGTGGGATGAATTGGCATTTATATGCATCATATTACGATATAAATTTTATCATAATATCATCATATGATGCATCATTTATTTATGAAACATAGAAAAATGGGGTAGGGTTTAAACACATAGGGTTTTATACTAGATTTGGAATGTTTCACCAAACTTACTATAAATAGAAATGGCATTTAAACGGGGTGAATGAGCCTACCTATTCTTCTATTTCATTTAGGAAATGAGTTCCCTCAAGTTAAAATCCACTTTCAACCCTTAGGTGAGTGAATTCTTTGAGGAATCTTGCAATTTCCCTTTTTGTGTTAGAACGGGGATCTAGGTCAAATAGCACTTTGGGGAGAAAGATTAAAAATAGAAAATCGACTCCAAAATGCAATCTATCAATTGGATTTAGTAGATTAAACATAAAATTGAAGGAACGAACAAAGTTTCTGGCAAATTTGGAAGGGATAAATGTTGTGTACCTCTCACAAAATGATGTTTTTAGAAGTTGTATGAGGATTCATTCGCCCTATGGAAAATGGGTCCTGTATAGGGCTTTTCAAAATCTATTTTTGGGTCCTCTGCTCCTATCTCTGCACTTCCAGATTTTCAGGTTTCACAGTCCAGCAGTCGAAAATAAATCCGAGATCTGAGTTTCCGTGAGATGACAACAAAGGTGACAACAAATGCAAGTTGGCAATTTTGCAACTTTGAGATCTTCATCTTTTCTTCAACCTACAAATTTGCAACACACAAAGAGAGGGGGAAAATGTCTTTTTTTAGTGAATGGGGGTTTTCCTTGGTCAAACCCCGTTTTGGTAATTAAACCTTGAAATTAAATGAAATAGCATGAAAGGAATGATAAATGAACAACTCAATGTTGCAACTCACCAAGCGCTTGGATGAATCTTTGAAGGACTAAAATCTTGATGTTGATCTTGCATGAAATGGCTTCAATGGATGTGGATCTTGATTCTTGAATCTTTGACTTGAATGCTTGGATTAGATCTTGAAACCTACATCACAATGTGAGCTCCAAAAATAAGCATGATTGAACACAACTTTGATAGGATGAATGGATCTTGAATGGTGCAACAAATGATGAAGAAATTTTCCTTTGAATGCTCTTGACAACAAACTTTGCTATAGGAATTCTCTCTTCAAAATCTTAGATGAAACATAATGAAATAACCTTATATTTATAAGTATGTAACTTTAATTTCTCGAAATTCAAATAACACAAGCCGACATTGAAATATAGATTTGAAAACATTTAAATATCGCCAAAAACATAATTTAAATTTAGGTCCTAGGTCTAAGGGAGGACCCATTCACCCATGGGCGAATGGGTCCTAGGTCCCTAACCTAGGACACACATTGCTCAATGAGAAATGTTATGTTAAGAAATTAATGAATGTTAGATTTATCCTTCGAAAAATGTAATAAAATAGGCTTGGGTTTGAATTAAAGGGCCAATTAAGGAAATATTAAGCTCAATTAATTAAAGGAGCCCTAAATAAGTGTGAAAATGTAAATAAATACACTTTACAACACTAAAATAAGGCACCATTCTAGCATTAATTCCAAATTAAGAGTGAAAATGTAAAAAGGATACATTTTTCTACACTACATTTACCCCCCACTTTAGTGAGAGGAGGAACTTGCATCAAACTCACACTAAAGTAGTTAAGAGGGGTCCAAGTGCACCAATGTTGATGGGATAGGATGACAAAGATCAAGAAGGTGGTCAAGCCCCCAAGATCAAGATCCTATGTCAAACCAACATAAGCTCAAAGGGACACACAAGATGTATGATATGTAGCAACAAAATAAGATACACAAACATACAATGTCAAAGACTAAAAGAAAGAAAAATAAAAACAAAAAGGGGTGGATCAAGCCTCGACTATTTGTCCAACTCGATGTGGATCAAGCCTCAGTTGTTTTTCCAAAACATTCACAAGCAAAACTCGCTATCCACTATGCAAACAACGCACACTTAAATGAGCTAATGGAACTTCAGGTTGTCCACTAGATGAGCCCCCAAAGAGTGGCTAAGTGAGAAAGTCATGTCAGGTCTATAGGCTCTCGTCGTACAATGAGAAAGTCATGTCAAGTCTATAGGTTCTCATTATACCAACCATACCAAAGCTATATTTCTATAACTTCAATAAGGCACCACAAAATGAGAATTGAGCTCCATAAGGCTAGCAAGCTTCACTATGCTAAGCACTCATTAACAAAATACAAATAGACATGTTCAAAGAGGATTTTCTTAGTTCATGTAAGGTCTCTACTTAGGTAACATCATGCTTAATGTCTCTGAGGGAGGACTAATCGAGGATAAAAGATTCACAACTTAGGGAATGCAATCCATAGCATTACCACTAAGATGAATGTCATATGCCCAGAAAGGTCACACTCTCGAAGGAAATCAAACCCAATGACACCACCAAGAATAGGACACATCGCATGAAGTAAGAAGACCGCACTATGAAATGTAAGGAATTCCCAAAATTTCAAAATAATAATGCCAATATATGCCCCCACTTTAAAGAAATTTCTAGCATCATTGTTGCGAGAAATTTGCTTTAAAGTAGCCAATAATCAATGCTAAACCATAAAGGAGATATGAGAGCTTACTCGGAAAGCCCTATGCCAAGTCATATATTCCCAAATGAAGCTACATCATGAAAAAAAGAGGAAGGGGTTGCTCCCAAAATGAAATCCCAAAACACATAAGGGATCCACGAATTCAAGGTCAGTATGGCTTTCTACAATGCGATTATAGAGCTCGAAAACGTCATCATTTCCCAAATACTCATAGAACAAGAAGAATGACACATAGAGAGTGAAAACAAAGAAAAATCCTTGTGAGTCAACATGGAAGAGACCTAAATATCTTGACTCCTTGCGTCATCCCCAAAAGGAAAACACAAGACATGAAAAGATAAATGTTTATGACATATAAAAGAATGTAGATACATATAGAGGAATACACATAAAGAGAGATACATCAAACAGAATAGTACGGGGATCACATTACACACATGAAATCACACAAAGAACATGAAAAAGAAAACAAAGACAAGACTAGTAAGGCCCATGCTAGTCAACCTATAGCAAGTCATTTGCTTCCCAATCGTGATCAATATACGTGGAAGGCAAATAACTAGCCAAAGGGAAAATTTCTAGGTGTCATACTAGGACAAGGCTATCTAACCCCTTGACCCCACTAAGTGTAGGACAAGGATGAGATGAGATGAGTGATGAAAATGAGCTCCTTGCAAGAAAGAAAATGATTTGCAATGAATGTTAAACATGCAATAGTGAGTATACTATGATCCTACAACTATTGCATGGCAAGGAGCAAGCTCATGCTTTTAGTCAAGATGGATCCCTAGGGGATCTAAATTTCTTCAATAATTCATGTAAAGGATGAAAATTATCGGTGTGATGTCCAAAGAATCTATGATAGGAACAATATGGTTCATTTTAACACTAATTCCAAATTAAGTGTGAAAATGTAAAAGGGATACATTTTCTACACTACAATTTCATTTTTTTTTCTTTTTATTTTAAGTTATTTTATTTGGATATTTTAAATGCATAATCTTAATATATAGTCTTCTTTGATTTGATGTATTTATTAATTTAATATTTTGAAAGATTATTTTACTTATGTTTAAATCGATTTTAATTTTTAAATTAGTATTTTCTTTGTCCAAGTCAATATTTATAATGAGGACTTGACTTACTTTAGGGTCATTAGAGTAACTTTGATCCTCTCAATTTGAAGTCAAATTTTATTACATGGCCCTAAGTTGATTCAACCTAATATTATTGTCACATATCAAAAAGTTCAAATTGTGTGCCTAGGACATACATAAAAAGACATCACCCCTAGATCATTTCATTATCAATTATCATAGAAGATCACCCTGTGTAATGCATTAAAATACACATAATATATTTCCTTTTTCATGGATTTGTCTTTACATAAGTCATCCATTTGCATCAACTCTTCCATTAGCAACATCAAAACCCTAATTCTTATACTTGATCTACTACTTCAACATTTATGGCATTCCATTCATTGCATCAAATCTCAAGTAGTCATTTCATCATTATGTTATGTCATATCCAACCACTTATCCATGTGTTCCTTAGTGTGTATTTCAACTTATCACAGCATTGTTGAATCAATCAACAAGGCTTTGCTATAATCAAGAAAATCTCAAGGATTGTCTTTTACCCTACTAAGTGCTAAGAATGTTTCTCTTTATAATAATGTTTCTCTATACAAACATTTTTTCTATTTGTAGGTACATGTATAGGCAAAAAACTTATGCAAGTAACAAAAACCTAGTTTGTCAAAGGTCAAGCTTGCTTAAGAAGGTCAAGGCTAGTTGAAATAGTCAAGTCCATCATTAAAAGATTCAATGCCACCCCTATGGCCTTGATCGTAATATTTTCATAGTTCTAGATTTCAAATAACACGTACATCATAGTATGATCATCTTAGGCTCATTCATAGATTTTAGGTATCAAAAATACATCATAGCCAAATCAATCTTTGTCCCTCTAGATCTAAGCTATATACTTATTTTAGTCATCTTATCATTGTTTCAATTTTAATTTATAGAACATGTTTAAACTCATTGATTATCTAGGTTAATAATCATATATGGATTTTCATAAATGATTAATTGGCATATAGATATTTAATATAAGGTGTGTTTTTATCTCTACATAAATCGATGAACCTAGTAAATCCTAGATCCCCTAGGGTTTGACCTTAAGGTGTCCTCCAACCTCGTTTTTTATGTGAATTTTATGATTACCTTCATCTTTTATTTCAAATATAAAATTATTCCATACCTTCATTGCTTGGATTTTCCTTTCACCTAGGGTTTTTACCTAGTTTAACCTCTACACCATTCATTGTTTGTTGTTTGCTATATATTTCACCATTGATTCTCATAGACCCTTTTCTTTGGCCTCTATACATGCACATCTCAAGAATTTTAAAATATTATTAAACTTTGTTATATTCAATCCTTAAATCCTTGATGATATAATGTCCTTCGAGCACATAAATAGTGGTGCATGCTCTATAGAGATGTATATTTTATTTAGTATGTGATATTTCATCCTTCACATATTTGGTCATTATTTTTCCTTCCCTTTTATATGCACTTACTTCACTTGTTTCTAAGTTCTACATTGATTATTTTTCTCTTATGACCAGTGATAATGGCACTATCCATGAGCCCAATGATGGTATTTCTATTACTAATGGTAGCATTTTACCTTTGATCACTTTTCCTTCATTTCATGATAAACCTAATGATGAGACATATTATGATTTCTTATTTGATGTGCATTACTTTTTCTCCCTCACATGATGTTATTTTGCTTCATGATAATATTTTTGATGGTTCATTGTGTGATTATATTATGGTTCATGTTTATAATGCACATATTATTTGTAAACCTATGATAAAAATATCTATTGCTTTGGCCCTAATTTAAGATTCATGTGATGATATTCTTACACAATTATTATTGTTCCTCATTGTATCTCGATGGTTTATCTAATGAGGTTCTTCATGATTCTTTTTGCTTGCTAATGATATTTTACTTTTTTTCATATATTTTATAAATGATGATTATTCTTATTTTAGACACCTAAAATTGACCACATGCATTTAGTCAATTTTATCCCTATATTCCATCTAATCTTCCTTCATTTGGATTAATTAATTAATATTTTAATTATTTAATTGATATAACCAATTTATCCCTAATTCGTCTAAAGTACTAAAGTAACTAATTGACTTAATTACTTCTCTTACCTTTACCCTTTTCCTTCTCTAAATTAAATAAATATTTTTATTTATTTAACTTAGTCATCTCATATCCTCACATGGATTAAATAAAATTTATTTAATCCATCTTTTCTCTCTCCAAGTGTCACATCCTCCAATTTTTCCCGCTTGCTCACTAATCACCTACCCTTAATCCTAATCTTCACCTAATCCCCCCTAATAATTTTCACAAAAGGCTTTTCCCTTTCCATTTACTGCCTATCCCTTCACACACCCTCATTAAATTTTTCCCTTTTGGGAAAGACCCCATGTACTTTAGGCACATGGGTCTTTCTTCCAAAAGTACCCAAAAGGCCTTAAATTCCATTGTTCTCTCCTGCCTCATATTGAATGCAAGAAATTTTTGCTGCCTTTGATCCTCTTCTTATATATCCCCAAGTGTACCTTTTTTGAGGTGCACACCCCCTCTCAAGCTCCCACCCTAGGGTTTGAGAGATTCTCCCTCCTCATCTCCTCCCATGATGTCATTTTGGTGGAACATCTCTCGAGCTGAGACATGTTCCCAGTCTCTAGCTTGGCTGACTTCTCCTCTCAACTGTTCCCACCTCCACCTCCCTTCTCATACAGCAAAACTTAGCTATTTTTTTTAAGGATTCTACAACTTTGAGCAATTTAGTAATCTTATGCTGCTAAAATTCCTTTGAGAACACATCCAAATCAATCAACCAGGGGAAATCTACGCATCAAGAGCTATTTCATACTTGGATTCATCAAAATCTATGTAGGTATGAGATCTTTCTTGCCCTTATCTAACTATTGCTCGATTTCTTGTGTTTGCTAGGTTTTTATTGTAATCTCCTTTCATCTTGAATATATTTTCCCTTGTACACATTCTACCATACCCAGTGGGACCCACGTCATGAGTCTGCTAACATAATTTTTGAGCTTTTTGGTAAGGTTCATCTATAGGTTTAACACAGAGGTGGTTGTGCTCTAGAAAGGTGGATTTGCTTTGTAAACAGGTGATTGTGCTCCTATAGAGGTGATTGCGCTTTGGCCTTCCAGCACCAAAACACCCTTTCCAAAGAACAGTCAGACCTATCTTTACAAAGGCGATTTCACTCCAGAAGGGTGAATCTACCTACATAGGGGTAATTCCACTCTTGACCGATTCTGCATTGGAAGGGAAAATCTGTTTGCATAAGGGGCAATTCTGCTCTTGATCGATTTTACACTAGAAGGGTGAATCTACCTGCACAGGGGTGATCTTTCTCTTGGGTAGATTCACACTAGATAGGCGATTTTTCCTTCATAGAGATGATCCTACACTTGACTGATCTTGTCTCTAGATAGGCAAATCTTCCCTAGAAGAGTGATTACACCTTGTATTTAGGCGAGCGTGTAGGTAATCTGAGGACACTTAATTTTCTATCAATTTATTTATTTATTGTGTATTTGACACTAATTTGCTAACTTGTCATTGTGCTTGTGATCTCACTAATGGTTGTTTGCATCCTCTCATAATCCAAGACCTACATACAATGTGCTACTAAACGTCATCAAATACTTTGGTTTATCATTATCTTATGAACACTTTGATTTCATTAAAGGGTCAATTAATCTTGTGTGCTTTGTTTGGGGTGTTTTGTCAATAAATGTTCTTCCCTTGCACCGTTTGGTGAGCCTAGACATTAGAAATCACAAATTGGCCTAAGTCATGTGTTGTGTATCCTAGGAGTGCTAGTTTGTGTTTATGCTCTCTCCTTGCATTATGTGCAAGCTTGGATATCATAAATACCTAGCATTTCCTTCCTTTTAAGAGGATTGCTGATTTTATCCCACCAAGAGATGACCTCAACCACGTGAACCGGTGGGGTATATAAAGGGGAGAACAAAAGTTGTACCCTGATCTAGTTATGTCGTGTTTAGAGAAGCTTTGATACTCAGGTGATACCAAGCTAAGAGTGCAGGGTTGGTCCAAATGACTTAGTTGGCATTCTCGTCCAATGCTTGTGATGGATTAGTGTTCATATGCATGCCTTGCATACCCTCCTGGTATCTAGAGGATGCATTAGATCACCTATTTTAGCCTACCTTGAGACCTTTCAACATTTTCTTAATGTAGTGCAGGGTACAATATCATGCCTGAAGCTGCTCACCATGTATCTCCCTAAGTAGAGATAGGAGCTCTTTGGGAAAGGTCTCAAGACCTCTGAAGAAAGGGAAAAGGTGAGCCCTTGTGCCACTGGATCCATATCTATCGACTCTTGATCAAGAAGTGCCTCACACCGATCTTGATAAATTAGCATCTATGCTAGTGGGCCTATGTTAGGTTAACAGTCCTACTTGAATAATCTAGGTTTGTGCAAACATGTATGTATTCTTGTGATTACCAATGCGTGTTTATTAGTTCACCGTGTCCATATCAATATTTATTTTATCTTTTTCCTTTGTTGTCTAGTTGTCATCCCTAGTTACGCAATTTCATCCTATTCTTGAGCAATTATATCTCTAAACGAGTGGATTTGCTTTCTTCATAGGCGATCTTGCTCTTCGAGCTTAGTTAGTCACCCTTGGGTGATTATGCCTTGTCCATAGGCGACTCCATTTCGCTTGGGTGGATCCATTTGTTTTCTATCAAATCCTTGTTAGGTGGATATGCTTTATACTTAGGTCGTCCTATAATTCTTAGGTAGATTCATTGTAAATGGGTGATTCTATAAATAGGTGATCTTGTCCTAGTTAAGTGATTTCACTTTGTTCATAAGAAATTTTGTTGGGTCAAACCATCGCATCAACCTTCATACTTAGGTAGATATGTCATGCACATAGGCGATTTTGTATTTGGGTGCATATGCTTGCTGGGAAAATATGCCCTATTGTTGAGCAACCTTATAGTTAGGTGATTCCATTGTTGGGTGGTTCTGCTCTATAAATAGGTGATTTTGTTCTTAGGTAGATATGCTCCTAAAAAGTTGGATCTACATTATTCTTGGGTGAATTTTTTCCCCATACAAAATCCAAAGAGTGAATCCTCTTAACCAGAGATAACCCAGGTTGTTCCCAAGCTAATTTTGTATTAATAAAAATATTTTTTGTCCCCATACATCACTCATATTGATCATTTTTGTCATATCAACCTTATCAAAAACCATTGAATCATCACCCTATCGAAACAATGACATCCCTAAATGAACCTCATCGATATACTCATCATCCTACATCTAAATCTAGCCTCCTATTGCTTATTTGAGAACTTTGAAATGTTAATCCAATCACAATCATCATACATACTTAGGAATGTTGTCTATCCTAAGTTAGTAATCCTTCTTGGTCAAATCAACTTGCCTCAAGCAAGAGGTATAGTTCATATCAAAATCAACCATGCTTGAGAACCTAGCCTATCTCAAGTACAATCATGTCATCACCATCCCTCGTTCTTGAGAATGTATCTTATCTCAAGTATCAATCCAATCAATCATCTTTAGCCTAAGTTCTTAAGTCAAATTGGAGTGCTAAATCGACCATCAAATCAATCATTCAATCACTCTTGTTTAGTCATGTCCTTGGGCTTAGATTCATCATCGTCCTTCAATCAAATCATCCTTACATCTTTCATTCCCATCACCACACGGTTATAGCTTAAGAAGCTCATGGAATTACAACAACAATTTCACTAATTTCCATACTCTATTAACCTACCTAGTAGTAGATAACCTCAATAGAGAAACATACAAGGGGGGCCATCAAGTCCACATTATCCCCACAACCCTATATCCATCAAAGAGGAAATAATTTCTCAATCAAAACTCACTCCTAGTCTCCAAGAGAACTACAAAAATCCAACCAATTTATGCATGATTGATCGCCTTATAAGTGCATGTTCCAAATCCATCCTTGCTAAACTAATCACACAAGGCACGAAGCCTCCACTAGGGTTTGATATGACTCAATATTTAGACATAATTGGACCATCAACCCCTTAGGATCCTCCTAAAAATCCTTAGACCATACCAAAATTTGAGAATGATGTAGTGATATAGGTTCCTCCCTCTCCCATCCAAATTCCTACTTTAGGATCTAGATTAGGCCTTAGTCCTATTCATGATCCTAATCCTACATCATCTGCATAGTTCCTAGGTCCAATCCCTCAGAACATCCAATATCCCACATCACAAATATCAAATCATCCTCCACCTCAAGGGAATTTGATGGTTCTTGCAACCAATGCACCCACATCAACACCCTATCACGTTCCTCCCATACCAGTTCAACTAGTATACCATACCTCTCACACTCCTATTCCACCTTCTTCCCATGTTCCACCTCCTGCTAATGTCCTATAATCATATCTTAATCATCCACCACATTCCTATTCTAATCCTCCATTACAATCTTACCCTAATCCACCATCACACTCATATCCCAATACACCACCTCAATCTTATCCTAATCCTCCACCCTCATACTTCTCTCCACAATACCATCAATACCCTACATCGACACCTCATGTGGATCCTCCTATCTAACAAGATCCTTACTATTATCAACCTCTCACTACTCCACACCATACTCAACCTCCTTATGCCTCACAAGATCTTACACATCAATCATATCCACCTCAACCACCTTCACACTCTTCATATAAATCTCAAAAACCCCCATAACAATACACTAATCCTCCATTGCCTTAAACCGATCCACTTTATTATGTACCACAATCATATCCCTCTCAACCACCTCACCAACCACTAAATTCATCTCACAACTATCAATCACATCCATCGCAACCTCCCACACAATCCTATGGCAATGCACTCCAATATCCCTCTCACTATCAATCCCAACAACCGTCATATTCCCATACTCCACAACAATAATCACATCAGAATAAATTTCAACAAAAATCCTATCCATCTCAATCATCACAACATTCATCACACTTCAAAACTCATCGATCATCACATAATAATCCTCTTGATCATCTTCTACCCCCACATAATTTGTACACCAACAAGCTGAATTCCAATCTAGCAACTCCTCCCTCATCCATGATGCCTAATCAAGAATGGGAGAAAATGAAAGATGCACTTAAGGACTTACAAGTGGGGAATACTAAGTACTTTAAATTTGAATAATTGTGTTTGTATCTCTTTGATCACACCATTCCAACTACGCCCTTTCCCAAACATTTAGAGATCCCTAAATTTGATAAAAGGTGACCCTCAGGATCATGTTAAGGAACTCTATATGACTTGTCAAGAAGTGGCTTATAATGATAACTACCTCCTTTGTTTATTTCCTTGAAGTTTGGGTGGATAAGCATTGGAGTGGTTCTTACACCTTCCTCAAGGTTTCGTTTCTACTTTTGTTGATTTATCCAAAAAAAATGTGGCACATTTCTCCTATAATCTTGAGCACGAGGTCAACATGCTTGATTTATGTACTAAAAAACAATGTACTTAAGAATTTTTTGCAAGCTATTTACAAAGGTGGTGATCTTAGGCTAGTCGTCTCTAATGCCACTTACCTAAAAAATAAATTGGTGTTCACATCCTTGTTGAAAATTTACACATGGAAATGGCTTTTCATTTGTGCACTCATTGTGCTTCCACATTTGATGAGATCATTTAGAAAGGTTTCATCATTGAGAAGGCACTTATAGCTAAGAGTTTAGTCAAATTCTACAAGGAAAACAATGATAAACCCTCTAATGATAAAACCCACTTTTGGAACAAGAACAAGAATGTTGTCAACAATGGTGTAAGTGATACTAAGCATATCCAGGTGGCTAACATATCTCAAGCTGTAATGAAATAGCTTGCACAAGAAGAAAATAATATGGAATATGTTGCAATTACTTGATAATAATATGCCACTTCGAGGGGGATACCTCCAATAGTCTTCACTAAGAACACAATACTCAACATGATAATTAAATAAGACTCACAACCTCCTATATATACGTATTTATGCCTAGGATATCACCTAGGCCGACTTAGATAACCTTATATAAGCCCTAAGCCAACCTAAATAACTAAATAACAATATAATAATGATAATATGACTTAATTAAGAGTTAAGGTAGCCACAAGCCGACTACTCATAACCCGATGCACACTATCGGAGTAAGGGCATAACATAAGCTAATAAAAATGCACCTACCATACCTACTATGAATACAATATTTATTCCCCAAGGTACACCTCGACCTTCTAATCAAGGTAATGTTAAATGCTCTTTCACTCCTTCAAGATAACCCCTTGGTGTAGTGTTTCATAAGCTCTAGTCCAAGCTAATGTGGTCATCTACTGGGTCACCCAACCTTATGATGACACTAAACCAAAGCCTAGTTAGTTTAAGGAAAACAAGTATTGTGACTATCATAGGATTAAAGGATACTCTACCAATAAGTGCATGAAGCTCAAGAATTACGTCTAGGACCTCATTGATAGAGGTGACATTACCTTGGAAGGGAATCAATCCACCTCGTCTAATGCTCGACTCTAGATATACCAAAATGCCTTTCCAAACCACTCCCAGGGAGCTACCACATCCAATGCTAATGTTGGTTCACGTAATTCCCAAAATAATAGTCAAAGCAATCAGACCAATAATGTTTATTATACTAAGTTCCCTTTTAATTATGATAACGTGGTCAATTGCATCACACAAGTTGATCTATGTGTGTCCATAATTAAAGTAAAATCTAAAGAACCTCAATGTGTAGTCACTACTCATCGAGGTTGCATTACAATCCTTGCACCATCTAATGCACCCTAGTCACCTCTGTGAGTCAACATTATAATATTTTAGATCGCCTTGGTAAAACCCCAACATAAATCTCCATTTTAGACTTGCTAAATTCTTCCTATATCCATCAATAAATCCTCACCAAGGCATTATAGGATGCTTGTGTTCCTACCTACATTGATCCCACACAATTTCAAGCATTAGTAGGACACATTTCATCCACTTACTAGTTGGCCTTCAGTCAGAACAACATGCCTCCAATTGACCCATCCCATAATTATCCTCTACACATTGAAGTCCTCATTGCCAAGCACAAAGTAAAGAGGGTCTTGCTAGATAATGGTTTCACCCTTAAATTGTGTATGTTGAAGTTCATAAAAAAAGGGGTATACTCAAGCTAACTTAGATAATCAAGTAATTACTATCAAGGTATATGGCAATGTAGAGCGAGATTCAACTGAAACTATTTTCCTTTCCATTCAAGTTGGTCCAACATTACAATACCACATTTCACTCATTGATCTTGACCTCCCTTACAATATCCTCCTTAGTTGCCCATGGATTCATGCCATGTAGGTCATCCTGTACACCTATCATCAATGCCTCAAGTTCCCCCACAATGGCATTGAAGTCACCATCCATGTCAATCATCATCCTTTTGAGTACTATCATGCCCTCAAGGCCACCTTCCCTTATTCTCAACATTTCCCAAGGGTTGAAGTTGCACCTTCCAACACAACTTCATCTTATGTCAATCCCAATATGCTTTCCATGCCATCCAATCCATCTACTCTCTTCGAATCTACCTTTTCCAAGGTCAAGATCACTAATAAGGGTTGTGGGGAATATGAATTAAACACTGCTCTCAATGTGAGCTCCATACCCCTCTCTCCACATACTTTTGGAAGGTCGTCCTCGTCAAAAAATCCACAAGCATCAACAACCAAAAGTTTAGGGTCTATCACT
This sequence comes from Sequoiadendron giganteum, assembly GCA_007115665.2. Classification (NCBI taxonomy): domain Eukaryota; kingdom Viridiplantae; phylum Streptophyta; class Pinopsida; order Cupressales; family Cupressaceae; genus Sequoiadendron; species Sequoiadendron giganteum. The sequence goes on along the minus strand of CM021101.1, from coordinate 335,913,402 downwards.
TTTCAATTTCTAGGTACTTTGGAATAAGAGAAAATCAAGGAAGATATCAGTTAATGGGTTTACCATGAAGAACCCAAGGGCTCTACCATGCTCTTGGAATATTTTCAAGAGACTTATCCTATCCCTCATTAGATGACTCAAAAAGATAATTGTCAAGGGAAATTATTGGGGGCAAATGAACAAGGTATTCTCCAACCTATATAACTCCCAACTTATGATAAACATCAAGGACTTGGATATGGTTCTAAGAAAAAGAAGCAATTTATATCACCAAGTACTTCTAATAATGTCACTTCATTGAAGATATAAAAAAAAAGTCATTAAACTCTCTTATTATGATTTGTATGTCTCCTCCCTTTTCCCACAACCATCCTTGTCATTGACCTTCCACTTTGTCACCCCAAACTCATTGATTGGGACCAATGTGGATCCATACACCTTGATATATTTCAAAATTATGAGGCATTTATCGAATTCATGAGTTTGCACAAGGGCATGCCTCATGGGGATCATAGATTAGGTTTTGTCTACACACTTGACCAACATGCCTACTTTGGGGAAGATGAACTCCTTAACTACAAAAGTAAAAATAAAGAAGATAATCTAAGATCTTTTGGTGAAAACTTCCCAGAGGCACTTATAGACCTATCAAAAGTAAAAAGAAAGGGTGCATCTCTTGATGAAAACCTCCTTGAGGCATTAGAGGATGAGGATTTTCATATTTCCCTCATGGATACACAATAATCAAAGAAGTATCCTATCTTGATAAAAGAGACAAAGGAGATTAACTTGGACATTGCAATTGAACCATGGCTCACATATGTGGCAACCTCTTTGTCAGCGAATGAGTATCAAATATTTTCTAGTATTCTTCAAAGAGGTTCAATACACTTTGCATGGTCCTATTTTGACATACCAGTTTTGTATCCTGTATTAGCAGTGCACCACTTGGTCGTTCATCCAGATATCAAACTTGTCAAGCAGAAACTCCACAAGATGCATCCTCAACTTGTATTGTTGGTCAAGGCTAAGCTAGAAAATCTATTAGAAGTTGGTTTCTTTCAACCCATAGATAACTCTTATTGGATTTCCAACATTGTTCTTGTTACCAAGCCGACTTTAGAGATCTAAACAAAGCATATCCAAAAGATGACTTACTACTTCCTAATATTGACATACTTGTGGATTTGATAGTGGGTCATGCTATGTTGTTATTAAAGGACAGTTTCTCAAGCTATAATCAAATCCACATTACAGTAGAAGACCAACATAAAATAACCTTTTCAACTCCATGGGGAACCTTCTGCTACCAAGTCGTGACCTTGGTTTGAAGAATGTTGGGGCTACATATCAATGTGCCATGACAATCATCTTCCATGATCTCATTAATATCATTATGGAAGACTATGTGGATAACTTTTTGGGTAAATCCAAGACTAGAGAAGAACACTCAGTCATCCTTGAACGCATCTTCACTCGAATGGAACAATATCAATTGTGACTCACCCTGAAGAAGTGTGTCTTTTTTCATATTCATTATCATTATCCTTCTCCTAATCATTGGATTTTGAGTGTGCAAATGTGTGCCCTTTTCACTTCTCCTATTGGGATTGGTTTGTTCTTGGTTGATACACTATGATTTTCACCTATCATCTAAGAATATTTTATCATTTTTATTATTTATATGACATTAAGTTGCTTAAAAAAAATTATTCTAAGCATCTTTTATTATTTTTATTATCATTTAGATGACATTAAATTGTTTAGAATTTTTTTTTTTGATACGTAAGATAACATTTTATATTAATTTATCAAAAAATTTACATCCTAGCCCCATGGGCAGCATATTGTCAAGTTTCTGCACAGATTCAACATCACCAAAAGACCCAACCCCTTCACAGTTCAACCCAACCCATTACATCAACACAATGATACACCATACTTTCGTAGTGACCTTACAATGCCAATACCAGGCCTATGATAGAGGGGACAACACAAACCAAAGATAGACACTAACAACCAAACCACCCCATGACCAAAAAACATAGGCCCCAACAAAATTCACCTTAGGAAGACAAAACGAGACCAATTACCAACACCCGTCAAAACTAGACGAACTTACTGAAATCCATGAGCTTTGGCATATTCCTTGAATTCAGGCACCCAGTCGAAGCCCTCCACAACCTCCATTCTCAAGACTTTATTTAGGAAACCAGTTGTCTCTGCCATTAATTGCTTATGGTGAATCGGTTGCATTCCTTTCAATTCCAATAGAAACGGATAATACTTCATGACCTTGCCAAGAACCTTAACCAGAGCCAAATCATTCGGACGAGGAATCCCCATCCCAAGAATTGGCACCTGGAGAACATCATCCAACCCCCCAAGCAATTATTCCTTGAATAAACCACACATCAAATTCCTTGCCTCCGCCTTATCCATGTGTGTGTCGAGCAGTGACACCAAAAAGCAAGAAGAAATGTGTGTTTTGACTCGCAAAGTCTTGCAGTAGGGCAAGTGACCCTTACCCAACACCATCTTTACTGCCACCACCATGAGATGATCAATGTTGTGGAGGATACGCTCAAGCCTTTGACCAATAATCCTTCCAAATGTAGCTTGTTGGAGATCGCAGCCCAAATGAATTGGGGTATCCATGCCTACACCAACTAATGACTCTGCAGACATTACCGTAATGGACCTAGATCTTTCCGCCACCCTCTCAACCATTCTCAGCAAGAGAAATGGAAAACAATGGAACCCAAATCGATGATAATTGTATGTTGCCTCCAAAGTTTTTTAATGTGCCAACCCCAAATGTCCCGACATCATTGAGAAGACCTTTCGTGTACCATTTTCCTGGATGCCAGCCTGTGAATAATGCTTGGTCGTCACTTGTTCATCGAATGACATAGATAGTATCTCATGAAAGGACTCAAAATACACACACCAATTCACCATACCAATGACAATATCTTCACCTTTCATTGCAATAATTAGAAGTTACTCCACTATGTGTGAGATGACATCGACACCAAGCACGGTCACCACCCCAACGTCTAGCGTGCACATCACCCGATCAACCCAATTGCAAAGCCAGCGTGGCCATCACCCATTCTTGCCACCATGCCACTTGACCAAGCCACCAATCCTCCTTATCACCCTCAATATCCATGGACCCCCCACACACAGTTGTGGGGGATCGCCCACCCAACCAACCACAGTTATTTAGAATTTGTTATTTTAAGCATCTTTTATCATTTTTATTATCATTTAGATTGTATTAAGTTGTTTAGAATGTTATTCTAAGCATCTTATATAATTTTCATTATCATGTAGATTATATTAAGTTATTTAGAATTTTTTTATTCTAAGCATCTTTTCTCATTTTCATTCTCATTTTGATTGCATTGGGTTGTTTAGGATTCATTATTCTGAATATTTTTTATCATTTAGATTGTGTTATAGTGTTTAATCATTTATACACATCATGTAGTATCATTTTATCATTAGGTTTATCCATTACATTTAGTTGCATCACATGTTAATTCATCCACATTCATTACACATTTATCATGGACATCCATAAATCAAATGTATGCATTATCATTACATGTCATCAATAGGTATAGTAATTCATCACAACATCATTAGGATTCACATACACATACGTGAATATGCATAATCAAATAAATAAATGTCCATTATACATCAAATATCCATAAATCATAATAAAGTACATCGCATATACATCATACTATAGCATAGTAAATTATCACCCATGATAATTTCACACTATGTTTTGCTCCCCTTTAAGTTATTAGACCTAATTAAGCTCCTAATTCCCAAAATTATGCATTCCACAACTTATTTTAAATATTTTATGAGAATTTGAAAGCATAAAACAAATGCTCTCATTTAATACTTTATCCCTGACACTTTAAACCCTCAAAAATAGGGTTGGGACACTTGCACCTAGGGCACCTATGTCCCCTATTTTGGCTCCAAATTCAAATATGTCAGTGTTAGTATTTTATTATTTGAAATTCAAATATTTAAAGTCGGTTGTCAGGATTTAATTTTTGAGAAATTATAATAAATGCCTATAAATACCTAGTTATTGCATCATTTGAATATTAAGTGGAAAATTTGAGAATCAAGAGAAAGAAATATTAACAAGAGCATTATACAGCAAGTCAAAAGTAGCCATTAAAGGATTTATTGCAGCAATTCAAGATCCATCATCATGCCACAGTGTATGTGAGTTCATGTGTGTTTATGTTATCATTATTCTATGAAGGCTAACCTTTGTTGTAGGTCTCCAAAGCATTCAATCATTCAAGCCAATCAAGCAAGTAAGATCCAAGACCTTGAGGTGATGTACATAAATTTATTCCTTCAAGGAAGCCATTGAAGGGTGGCGAGTTGCAAAAATTTGTGATTCAATAATTCTTTCCTATCATTTATTCATTTATCACTGTGTAATGTCGTAAAATTGCACCCCTTGCAATTTCACATACATTCTTGTATCCACTCTAGTGTCCACTCCCTTAGCATCTTGTGTAGGCTCATTTTAACCCCTGCATCAACTTTTTCCCTCTTAAGATGCTCATGCACCACTTTTTAGTATCTACCCTTGTGTGTTCACTTTGCATCAAACTTTGTGCTTTTCTAGTTCACGTCATTTTTGTAGTGTGACATGTCCAGACACTAGCACACTGCACAGACATCCACACACCGCTCTAGCATCCTGCAACATTTCAACGTTCAAACGATCACCTCCGAGCATGTTTGCCACTTGCCATCTCATTTTGTCGGTGGTAACGGTTGGGACGCCCTGAAACGGCTCAAGAAGCTTCTTTTCCCTCCTATTCTCTCTTTTTAATCCATTTCACTCTCCTTGGGTTCTACCTTGAAATATCCTCTTCTTTCTCACTCTCTCTTACTTGCACAACTCCATACAACTTGCTACAACAACACTCTCACATCCTTGCAACACTCTTTGTAGTACCTTTGGCTCTTGCAGCTTCATCTCCCTTATTTCATGCTTGTGAGCATCTTAGGATTCCATATCCCCTATATTTGCATCTCTACTTCATGATACGGGTTCTCCTCCTCGAGCGAGGATTGATTTTATCACTCATACTTTGTGGTGTGGGTTCTACTCTTGAGCGGTTTTTTCTTTCACCACATGCTTTATCCATTTCGGTTCATTTCTCTCTATCTATCTGGCTATCTGTGGAGGTGGGAACACCAAAACAAGGGTTTGATTGAGGCAAATCCCTATACAGCCCCAACACTTTCTCCAAATATTACACATGTAGGTATTAAAGGCATTCACGTGCTAGAGGTTTCTTCACTTGCATGGTTGTGAGCATTTTCTTTCTATTTCTACTCTTTACCTTTATCATTTATTCTTTACTTTACTTTAGTTCTATTACATTTTGTCATTTTCCCATATTTTAGAAGTTCTCAACAATTAGAGTAGAAGTAGCCACTCTGTCATTTTCTGTGACAGACTCACTCTCTGGACCATACAAGATGCTAGCACGCCATGCCGTCGTCTATATTCTACACTGTCGTCCTTTGGCCAAGAGCTTGTCAATTTGTCCAGAAAATATTTGTGACCTACTCTTCTTGATTCTAGAACTCTCACACTATTCCTTGAGGTACAATTTAGGGAAGTTTGCCCCGTGAGGCTCTCTAAACAAAGAGAACTCGTGATTAGTGAATCCCCCTTTTCTACACATTGATATTGCCATTGTGGAAGTGGAAACACTTACATGGGGTTTGAATGAGGCAAGCCCCTAAATGGAACAACCTTTCTTCTCTCTTTGAAGGTGCAAGTTTCAGGTCAGAAGAGGATTGAAGGAAGTTTGAAGGTCAATTATTCATTGTTGCATTCAAAGCCCTACACCTTGACAACTCACGAAAACTCGATTGCAAAAATATCTAAAAGTGATCTAACAAGTTTGCAAATGAAAATCAGAAGCTTAGATTCGACACTTGAGGACTACAAAAATAAATTTAAAAAATACCTAGTAGGATAGTGGTGCTCCTTGAGAAAAATTCCTTAGAAATTCAGCTGAAATTTATATCATAGGTGCACAATGTCCTTCTCAACCTAGATCTGGTGTCAAAATTTCTATTATAGTTTCTCAATTTTTGAAATCTTACATTTTTTAGATTAGGGCATGTAGTTTAATTAGGTTAATAAAAGAATTTCAATTCCAATTCATTTCCAAGACCATAAATAATCATATCAAGGTCTAATTGGCTCACCTTCTTGGTTGAAAGTCAATCTAAATAGCTTGATTTATATTCTAATGTTCTCTTGAAAAAGGGCTTGATCCTTGTGTTCTATGTATTGGACCTGGGACCCCTTTTTCATCAAAAAATATACATATACATCAAGGATTAATTCCCTAATCAAATAAATATATCATATAGTCTCCTGTACATAATGGCTCATCAAAAAATCATCAAATCTTGTGTATCAATCCAAAACTCCCACTTGGTTTCTCTGTCATCTAGCTACTACTCCCTGCATCAAAGTGTGTGGGGAGGGTGTCATTCCTGATGTTGTTGGCCCTCCTTCACCTACTCTCAGGGGTCACATCGACCCACTCCGCCCAAATCTCGACTGTAGTGATCGGGAACCACTCTTCCCAAAGCTCTGAGCCTCTAAGAAGCTCGATCTCCTCTCCTTTGATGGAACTGTTCAAAGTATAAATCTCTATAATACTATGCCTCCCTACACACTCAACTATACTAGTGTGCTAGGTCAACCATCCTTGCTCCTTCGCCTTGCATCCTAGTAGTGTCTCGTTCTTGCTTGTATCTGTCTCAATCACTCTGTAACCAAACCCTCTAAATCACAAGCATCTCAGGCTAGGTGAAGGATGTCCCTCTCTAAGGTAACAATCTATACCTCTCCCTATAAGGTATCCACTCGGTCATGTAATCCATCCCTCTCCTCTTGGAGGTTTTCTTGCTCTGTCATCACTATGGCCAAGTCCTCCTATGCCTATTGTAGTTGTCCCTGTAGAGCAAATACCTTGCTCTCTATGATGGCCAACCTGGTACCCAAGTCCTCCCCCTCCTCTCCTCCTCATCCACCTCCATCTTCTCCCCCTCCTCTCCCTCTCCTCTCCCTCAACTACTGTTTGATGTCATCACCTCCTCCTCCATAATCTCCTTGATGACTATGTCTTCACCCTCCTTTTTCTCACTCCAACTAATCCTCCTCCTCCTATATCTTTGAGTCTCCTCAACTACCACCTCCATCCTCCTAGATATTTTTAACCCTTTGGCTAGGACCATTGGTGTTGGTCAATGCCTCTCCCACCAAGCAAAATACCTTTGTGTAGTTTTGGGGTCATTGACACCCCCATGCATGTCCCACATTAACTCCACATGGTGCCAAGAATGCACTACTACCCTCGGGGCTATCTACAGCCCCACTCCAATCTCTTGTGACAATCACACAAACCTGTGTGGACCCTCCAAGATGTCTTGCACAACCCCAAATTATTGTGTGACCCTGTTTGGCTTGTGCCTCTCTATAAGATAGGGATACATCCCTATAATATAATAGACACTGAACATGTATCTACCCCATTCATTATCCTCCTCCCACCCATCATCTCCTTGATAGGTGTGCCACATGATCTCCCCCTCCTCTACCTCATCCAATGTCCTCCAGTACGCCATACTACACACCTCCTAGTAATGTAGTCCAACCCTCTAGCTAAAATTCATTAGCTCTTGTATATCTCTCTCTAGTCTATCCCCTATCGGATGTGTGACACTAATGTGCTCCCACACCCAAATCCAAAGAAGAGTAATATAGATTAGGCTCTTCCCTCCCCAATGGCATACAATGTGTAAGTCCCTATATAATTATGCTATGACACATGTGCCCCATATATATCACCTCTACCACTGTGTTATACCTACCACCACCTCTCCCAATGTGAGGCTAAAGACACTCTTACTAGGTAATAGTGCCCCATTGATCAACTTGCAAAGGTACAATGCCACACCCAAAACTAGATCTAAACACCTATCAATGTTTAATGACATCCCCCTTGTGGGAACATTTTTTTTATTGAACAAACTCTGTAGTAGTGATGGTATCACCACATGTGACACCAACACTTGTGGGCCCTTGATGACAGCCTCAAAATCCTCTAGACATCCTCTAGGGTCATGGTCATCTTGAGATGGAATGCAATAGTCTCTAAGCTCCACCTCTTGGCCAACACTATCAGTAGTGGTTTGTGTGCCCAAATGGTTGGAAACCACACCACATATGCTAGTTTACATGCCTCTAGGAATGCCTAATCATCCTCTATAAATCATGTAGCCAATTATAACACCATCGATCATCGCTCTCACATCCATAGGCTCGCCACAACTTGCAATCATCCCTCTAACATGTCAACTTTCTTTCTTTTCTATTTCGTCTAATTTTCTAACTCTTCTAGCAGATTTGCCCTTTGAGCATATTCACCCATCCCCTTATGGATCCACCTTTTTGGTGCACCTGCCCCTCCTCTAGTGGATTCGCCCTTTGCATGCATCTGACTATCTTTTAGTGGATCTACCTATTCATGGTGCATCCACCCTTTCTCTACAAATTAACCCATTGGGAAAATCTACCTCTCCTCGACGTCCACTTATTCTTTGTAGATATGCCCATCCTCTAGTAGATCTAACCATTTAAGGCACATTTTCCCATCCTCTGGTAGATCTAGCCATTTAAGGCACATTTTCCCATCCTTTGTGGATCCACCCATTAGGAAGATCCACCTATCCTTTGATAGATCTGCGTGTTTAGGGTGAGTTTTTATGTTTAGGGTGTATCCACCCATCCTGTGTTGGATCTACCTTTCTAAGGCACACTTGCCCTTCAGTGCATTCACCTCAGTTTTGGTGCATCTACCTAAATTGAGGCACATCCGCTTATCCTTTCTTCTTGCGTGGATCCACCCTGTTCGTTGGGCAGATCCACCCTAGCATGACTTTAACTTGTAATAAATGCAATAAAACCTAAAGTATAAGGTCATTTGAGATGGACTACCTGACCACCTCATCCTCCTTGTCATGCTAGTGCCCTGACTTTGTTCATGCAGTGTATTGGTTCTCATCCAAATACCATTTTGCTTGCTCTGCTCTTTTCTTGATTGCTTAGGTGGTTAGATGTAAATAAATAGTAATTAGCCCCTAATCACTATTTATAGAAAACCCTAATCATTGTTTTTGCTCCCATTTCTTCCCCACAAACTCTATTTTGTTATGTTCTTTCACAAATTTTCCTCATTTTCCATCACAGATCTTTCACTATCCCTCTTTTCCATCTTTCAAGAGGTTGACCAAGCCCCATTTTCCCATACATCCTCTCAAGGGGATATCACTTTCTTTGTATCTCTATTTTGTCTATTTCTTCCATTTTCTCCATGTTGGGGCATCTCCTCATCGTCCTTTCATCGAGTTGACTATATTTTTATTTTCTTCGAAACATCATTATTTTAACATTATTTCAAAGAGGAAAAAAATGTAGACACCTAAAATTGACTACTTGCATTTGGTCAATTTCATCCCTACATTCCATCTAATCTTCCTTCATCAACATTAATTAAATAATATTTTAATTATTTAATTGAAAATTTCAATTTACCCCTAATTCTTTTAAGGTACTAAACTAATTAACTGACTTAATTACTTGTGTTACCTTTACCCCTTTCCTTCTCTAAATTAAATAAATATTTTTATTTATTTAATTTAGTAATCTCATATCCTCACATGGACTCAATAAAATTTATTTAATCCATCTTTTCTCTCTCCAAGTGTCACATCCTCCATTTTTCCCATTGGCTCACTAATCACCTTCCCTTAATCCTAATCTTCATCTAATCCCCCTAATCATTTGCACATTCCTAATCCTAGGATTAGGAAAGGGATAATCCCAAGTTTCATTTATTACTTCCCTTCACATACCCTCATTAAATTTTCCCCTTTTGGGAAAGAGTCCATGTACTTTAGGTACATGGGTCTTTCTTCCAAAAGTACCCAAATACAAAATTAAGACACATGTGATACACATTGTGGATGTTGATGGTTATAGGCATATATATTTAGCACCTTGCTAAGATATAGAGGATTTCTCTAAGGTTAGTGATATAAAAATTAGTTATTGTGTGGACAATTTGACATCTAGCACATAAGATGACACACATGGTGTAAATCAAGGCAAGGTATACATATAATTACACATTGATGAAGTAATATTGTGGCATCCTTATATTACAAATAAAAGTGTTAGGATTTAGTGTGTCATTAACTTACAATCTTATGTATAATGTTTGTCTCCAACATTCCTAAATTAGGGTACTTCGATGCCTACGAGATGTTGAAAGGGATTATTACTTTACTATTATTCTCTATAATTAAATAAATTGCACAATAGAAGAATATGATAGGAAATGTGTTGTAAATAATTTATAATAATTGAGAATAAGAAGCCACTTTGAGGGGAAATGTCCAAATATCTCCAATGAGAACATAATTCACAATATGATGATGAAATAAGATTCACTACCTCCTATATATACCTTATTTATTTCTAAGATATCACCTAGGTCGATTTAGATAACCCTATATAAGCCCTAGGCCAACCTAATTAACTAAATAACAATATACTAATGATAATAAGACTTAATTAAGAATTAAAATAGCCACAAGCTGACTATTCATAACCTGATGTCTAATATTGAGGGCGTAGCATGCCTCTCCTTTTTAGAGAAGCATTATCCTCAATGCTAAGCAGTTTTAGATGCTTTTGAATGAACTCGTCCTTTTATGTGACATCTTCAATTGGTAAATTCTTCCATTTGATGAGATACTAAGTGATTGTTTTATTCCTTAGCTTCCTTGTGCATTTTTAAAGAATAAAATTTGGTTCCAATATGATTCTTCCTTCTTTATCGAGCTTAGGTAATATTGTCTGAGTAGGGATATTGTTCCCACTTACCCTCTTCAAACAAGAAACATGAAAAATTGGATGTATCTTTGTTTTTGATGGAAATTCAAGCTTGTAGGCAACACTACCTATCCTTTGAATGATTTGATGTGGGCCATAATATTTTGGAGAAATTTTTTTATTCTTTGACTATTGCTTCAATGACATTTGCTTGTAAGGTTGCAATCTCAAGAAAACCCAATTCCCAACTTCAAAATTTATTTCACTACAATGTTGGCCTGATGCTGCTTCATTCAATTTTGTGTCATGGATAGATTCTCTTTAAGTCTTAAAAGTACTTGTTATTGATGAAGCATGTGGTCCTCCACAACATGAACTCTTGGTGACACCTTCAATGATGATGTGATTGAAAGAGGATGATATCCATATAATTCCATAAATGGAGACATTTTTGATGAAATATAGAAGGAAGTATTATACCACCATTTTGCTAGTGGTATCCAATCTACCCCTTAAGAATGTTTATTTGAATTGAAACAATGTAGATATCCTTCCAAAAACTTATTAACAACCTCTATTTTCCCATCATATTGAGGATGGTATGAATAACTATGAGCCAATTGAGTACCCAAACATTTGAATAAATCTATCCAAAAGTTATTACTAAAGATGGATCAAAGTCACTAACAATAACCTTAGGTATAATATGTATCTTTTGAATATTCTCCAAAAATGATTTTTCCACTATGATTTCTATAAAAGGATGTGATAATACAATAAATTGTGCATATTTAGTGAGGTGATCCACTATTTCCATGATGACATTCTTACCATTAGATCTCAGAAGCCCTATGATGAAGTCCATGGATAACTCTTCCCAACGTCGGCTAGGAATAAGTAAGGGTTAAAGAGACCAGGTGTCTTAATTGTCTCCCATTTATTTCTTTGACAAACCAAACATTTTGCCACAATTTTTGAACATCTCCTTTAAGCCCTTCCCAAAAGAAGTCTTTCTTGACCCAATGATATGCCTTCAAAAATCCTGAATGACCACCAAGTGGAGATCCATGAAGCTCTATGAGAGTATTTTATTTAAGAGAGGAATTCTTGGAAAGATACAATTGATCTTTATACCATAAAGTATCTCCCTTCCAAAAAAACTTATCTAAACTACTAGGATCACTCTGTAATTATTGAATGCGATTACTTGTGGCAACATCATTTTTCCACTCTACTTTGGCTTCTACTACCCAATCTTCTTGTAATGTTGAAATGCCACAATATTTTCCTTCTCTTTCTTATATACAATCTCAAAATCATATCCCAACATCTTAGTGACCCATTTTTGTTTCTCTTCAAAAGATAATCTTTGTTCCAAAAAAATATTTTAGGCTATCATGACATGTCTTAACCTTGAGGTGTCTACCCATTAGCTAAGGCCTCAATTATTTTACTACATAAATAATAGCTAGCATTTCCTTCTCATAAATAGGTTTGAATTGATTCTTACCCTTTAATTTATGACTCAAAAGTAATGGCCCACCATCTTGCATGAGAATTGCTCCTATACCATTTATTGAATCATCACATTCCATAATAAAATCCTTGGTAAAATTTAGAGTGGCGAGCATTGGAGTTGTACACATAGTCTCCTTCAACGTTTTAAATGCTACATTAGCATATTCGTTCTAGTGAAAAGAATCATTCTTCAATAATGTTGTGAGGGGTGCTGCTATACGTCCATAATTCTTTTTAAATTTTTTGTAGTATCTAGTCAATCCCAAAAAACCCCTCAAATTCTTAATGGTTTTGGGAAGAGGTATTCCATGATAACCTTAATTTTTGTTAGGATCCACCTTTACTCCATGTGAAACTATGTGTCCCAAGTACTCCACCTCTTTGAGACCAAAGGTACACTTGGATGGATTCTAAAGCATAAAGTTGATTATCTTCAAGAACTTGTAATACTTGATCTACATGTTGCAAGTGTTCTTCCCATGTCTTGCTATAAATCAACATATCATCAAAGAACACTAATGGAAAATTCCTCAAGAATTTCTTAAAGATTGAATTCATTGAACTTTGAAATGTAGATGGTACATTGGTAAGACCAAATGGCATCACTAATAACTCATAATGACCCTCATGAGTCCTAAATGTTGTATTAGAAATATCTTCTTCCTTAATTTGAATTTGGTGATAACCTGATATAAGATCCAACTTTGTAAAATACATAGGTCCATTGAATTCATCTAGTAAATAGTCAATGGTTGGAATACAAAAATTATCTTTGATGGTGTACATGTTGATCCCTCTATTATCTGGGCACATGTGCCAAGTTTCATCCTTCTTATGCACCATCACCATGGGCAAGGAGTAAGCACTTTGGCTATGCTTGATAATTCCTACCTCTAACATCTCCTCAACAATATTTTATCTAATTTTTCTATATATGTGGGTACTTGTAAGGCCTGATGTTGGGTGGTTGGCTCCCTGGAACTAGTTGTATGGTATGATCATGATCCCTCTTAGGAGGAAGTTCTGTAGGGATATCTTTGAAAACTATTGAGTGATGATCAATTATTTCTTATAAATATATACGGGTGGGAGCATTAGATTGAAATACTTCTAAGGAACATAATTGGGCCACAAATCCATTAAATCCTTTCTTAAGAAACTATTGCATTTGATGAGAACTACCATTTGTGGGGACTTTTCCTTTAGCCCTCTTAGCTAGAACTATCTTGCCTTCTGATTGAAATCTCATGAACAGTTCTTGAAAGTTCATCTCAATTGTTCCCAAAGTAGTAATCCATTGTACTTCCAAAACAATATTTATTTCACCCATGGAGATAGGATACACTAGGCCATCAAGGTGATAATATCCCATAGATAATTTAATGCTATGACACTTTATAAAACAACTAACAATATCACCATCTACAATCAAGACCTGAGACTTTGGAGGTGGATATATAAAATAATTTATATGAGTAGCCAACTTTTTGTTGATGAAATTATGAGTACTAACCGAGTTGATCAACAATGTTACTTTTTGCTTCTTTAAGAACCCCACTACCTTGAGAGTTTGTGGAGTGCTAAAACTTGAAAGTGCATGATAAGAAATGATTGGTTGGGAATCATGTGATTTATCATCTATCTCCCTTTCACCCTCTAATATTGGTTCATCCTCTTCTTCCTCACTTATACCTTCAATATAGAACAATTTATTTTTTCACTGCATTTATGTCCTTGACTATATTTGCTATCACAATTGAAACAAAAAAACTTTTTCTCTTCTCCTCAATTTGTTGTGGGGTTAACCTAGTAGGCTGGGGGAGATAAGGTGTTGAATATACTTTCTCTCTTACCATATTAGTCCCTTTATTTATAGGAATCAAATACTTCTCCTCTACTCTGCATGCTAAGATAAAAGACTCTGATATAGAGCTAGGACTAAAAATGTGTAAATCACATTGAATGTGATCCTTGAGCCCACCCAAAAATAAATCAATCAAGTTCTCATCTATAATTGTATCCACTCTTAAAGATAGATTTTGGAATTGTTGAATATAATCCTTAACTAATCTTGTTTATTGAAGTTTAGCTAGCTAGCTAAAGAAGTTTCTTGTTACACTATTGCTATACTATGATTGGGTCTCCTCCGTTAAAATTGACCATGAGATAGTGAGACCCTTGTTTCTGTCGATGAGTACAAATCCATCTATACCAAATGAATTGATCTGGTTCTAGATATAGGGAAGCCATTGTGACCTTTTGTCCATTTGGGACTTGATGCACTTAAAAAAATTCTCCATTTTATCTATCCATGTTAGTTTATCCTTGCCATCAAACTTGCACATATCCACCCTTGGTATCAAATTCCTAGATCCCAAATGAGTATTAACATTTGGATCAAGAGTAGCTGACCTAGATGATTCAACTTGACTGCTTGAGAACTCCTTTCTTAGTTCATTCATATAAGCACTTAACATGCTTCATATGTCCGATATATCTCCTCTTAGGCCACTCATCTCCATTTTCACTAATGAAATGTCTTCCTTAACCTTGTTGATATCCTCATTGGGGGTAATATCCTCTATTATTACCTCATCCTTATCAAGAGATTTTCCCAGTGTGATAACATTATTTTTCCCTCTTGTTTGAGGCCCCATCATGATGGAAATTGAAACAAATCACAAAAATGAAACTTAAATTCTCTAAAAATTTACCATAACTTACTAAGGCCAAAATACCACTTACCTAGAAAAAAACCCAAGAAATTAGTAGATTTGCAGCCTTGAGAGTGAATTTGTTGAAAACCCTAATTTTATAATAAATCACTTATTTATACTTCAATTTTTTAATTTATTTTTTTATTATAGCCTCCTTTATTATGTCTTCAAAAACCCACTAAAAATTAGGAACCAATTCTTTATTATTTGGGAGATATGCACTTTCCAAACAAATTGGACAAAAACCCTAGTTCTACAATAATTCACTTAATTTTGCTCCAATTCCTCTAAAATCTGTATTGTAGATTTTTTAGAATGTTCTTTAAAAACCCTTTAAAAATTAGAGAAAATTTCGCCAAATTTATAGAGATATGCTCTTCCCAAAATGACCTTTAATACTAAGAAAACACCTAGTCTCTACGGTGCCAAGATCATGCTTTGATACCACTTGTAATGAAATAATTTGCACAATAGAAGAATATGATAGGAAATATGTTTCAAATAATTGATATTAATTGAGAATAGTAAGCCACTTCAAGGTGGAAAACCTCCAAATATCTCCAATGAGAACACAATTCACAATATGATGATGAAATAAGACTCACTACGTCCTATATATGCATTATTTATGCTAGGATATCACCCAGGTTGACTTAGATAACCCTGTATAAGCCCTAGGATTACCTAATTAACTAAATAACAATATAATAATGATAATATGACTTAATTAAGAGTTAAGATAGCCACAAGCCAACTATTCATAACTTGATGTGCTCTAATATTAAGGGAATAACATTCTCCTAGGTACTTGGAATATTATTATACTAGCACTGAATAATGATATTATGGAAAAGGTCAACAATGGGAGTTATAGCCGTCACTTATCAATGTAATTGTCTATCTCTCTCATGGAGTGCTCACTGGTTATATTAGGATGAATGAAGCATATTGTTATAGCTGGTGGGGCCATCATTAGTTGTCAAGCTCATCATGGAGTATTAGCCTTAGTATTGGTTCTTATGATGAGTTATGAGGATTCAAATATGCCTTCTTTACTCATATTATATCTTGTGTACATGAATCTATCTATATTGGGTTGTGGGTTTTTTTCTTGTGGACTATGGTTTTGGCGACTACTAGTTTATAAAAACCACTTGGTTGTTTCCTATTTCTTAAGCTCCAGATAATGGAGTGAAGGATATGTAGGTTTCACTATACTATGTAAGTGAAGTACTTTTATGCTACTAAAATATTGTCAAACTAAATAATATTGAGTATACTATATTGTGCTCCTATTCTTAAAATTAATATAGGCTCAATGTCTCTTTACTATTGCATTTTTTCCTGAAAAGAGTTTATCCACCCATAATTCAAATATGATAAATGGGTTGAGTATTTTGCAACGTTAATTGATACTCAATGTCGAATCTAGGATCAAGATGTTACAACTCAGTTTAGAGGAGTTCTTGACCCTAAAAATGGTGATGGTCATTGCTTAGTTTGTCCAAATTTTACTCTCTTTAGAAGATAAACACATAAGCTCTACTTTTTTAATTTATTATTTTAGATTAAAGGAGTTGATCTTCAGCCTTATTCTATTTATTACACAATAGGTGGTCGATATATATAGATTGTTAAACATAGTTTCTCCACCCACAAATTTTTCAATAGGAGTCTCTTATCTAAAAGGAAATTTAAACCTATTAGATTTTGGCTGATATATTTACCACAAAGGATTTGATATAGGATTTCCTATTATTGAGAAACTGATCGATAACAATGAACCAAGATTCAAAGATCTTAATGTACTTGCTCACTCTTTTCTATCAAATACTCCTATAATATAGAGGAGAAGATTGTCTGTTGTTGATATGTTAACCAATCCTAATGAAATTGTGTTAGAACAACTTCCAAACCCCAAACCTGCAAGAAGATCAATGAGACAAGCCAATCAAAATTATTCTTTGACTAGAACATTTCCCCATTCAAACAATAAACCATATTTGTATTACAACTCAGAGGATTTTGATTCTAATCTTGAGGAAGATCTAGCTTCTTCTTCTCATTAGTTACCAATAATACATCCCTCTAGAAATCCTTTCCCTTCCAGGTCTTTTATGGCCACTCTCTCAGATTTGAGCAGTAATCCATAATTAATGGATGTCTTGGCCAATCAAGTAAGCCTAAATCTTGCTTTGACCCCTAAACATTAAGAAGAACAAGATAGGAAAGGAAAAGGGATAAAAATTACAAAGATGAGTGAAAAAAATTACAATGATCAAAGAATCTTTTCTTAGAGATAAATTTGATATAAGAGCTAAATTTCAACTAGAATTACAAGTAGATAAGGAAGAAATAGTTATGAGCCAGGTCGATGGCCTACACCTGAATCCTTCACTATGATTAATCTAGATTCCAAATGATGGGGAAGGTATGAGTTAAGATTACACACTGACATTGGGAAAAAAGCAAAACAATTTAGAATCTCAACGTAATTGACAAGCTCAATGGTTAATTTCTGCTCAAGAGAATATTGATGATTTGGTAATATATGTTTCAAATAATTTATCTATGTCTCAAAATTCTTATGCCAAATTAATAAATATAGAACAAAATTCTTCAACACTTTTAGAAACATCAAGTTTTGGTAGAGAAACAAGAACTATAACTGCATCTCTGCATAGTATGTAAAACATCCAAAAAAGAGTAGAATCAATGCTTGATCAAGTTCGTGATAAATAATATAATTGAAAACAAAATATGTAATATGAATTATCAAATAATAAGACACTTCTAGATGTAGTATCAAGAAATTTAAATAAAGTAAGAGCTTATGTAAAAAATATTTGTCACATAATCAAAACATGATAGTTCTGAAGATGAAAAAAGAAAGCAAAGATGGAACATGAAAAACCTAAAAGAAAAATATAGTACAAAGAAGGAAAATTTTGTTTGATGATGATCAACCTTCAATTCCTAGTGAATCTTCAAAGAAAAATGTTTCTAAAGAAAAATAACATACAAATGCAATATTAGAAAAGATTGGCTCAATGAAATAGGAATTGTAGCAAAAATGCTAGAACCTATTTATGTTGAACAAGGAGAATCTGAAGAATTAGAGTCTACTTTAGAAGTAGATTTAGAAATCAATTTTTAAGTGTCATCATAAAATGAAGATCAAAACATAGATTTAGATCTTAACCTTGAATAGCAAGGGCTAAAAGAATGGGAAGGTGTAGAAAAAATAGAAGATGAGATAATGAAAGAATCTCTTACTAGTAGTGCACACCCTGAACATTTGAGATCACTTTATACCAATGGATATATTCTAAATATTGATTAGTTAGTAGATCCATATGATGCAATTTTCTCAAGGTATGATAATTTATCAAATTTCTTTGATTCTAAGACATCTGAATGAATCTCAAAGGGTCTACTACATACTAAGATTATTTTCAAGGAAAATTAGACACTGGTGGGAAGGTCTTCTAGATGACGATACTTTAACAAGATTTAATGACACTAATGTTGTTGTGAGAGATCTAGATATGGGTAAAAATGACATAGCTACAAATGGTTTCAGCCATTTAAAGTTTTTACTGATTAATTTTGTGGTACAAGGAAATATGTTGTAAGGGAAGCCACAAAGATTTTGTATAGTCTAAAGCTTAAAAATTTAGGTCTTTTGCATCAGTATAATTTAGTTTTTGAGAAATATCTATTTACAACAAGTTTGCAAAATGGTGATGCTCCTAAGAGATATTATCTTAATTCTTTTCCTTGTAAATTGGGTAGTTGGGAAGAAGATTATATAATTGATAAAAAGAAAACTTCAGTTCATGATTGTATATTTGCTGAAATGAATAATTTAATTGCTTACAGGCTAAAAAAACACTATTTTCTAGCCACCATGAATACAAATACTCAAGAATATAATTCTACTTGTAATCTTAAAGAGTTTTGTAGTCAACCACCAAATGATGAATTCAAAAGATTTGGTAATATCAAGCAATTTAAGAAAAATGTGGTTGCAAAATAAAATGTGGATGCAAAGGAAAATCCAAGGCTTACAAAGGTTTTAATGCTAATACTCATTTTTGAGGAGATTATGATAGATAGATAAATATGCTAAGAAACCTAAGTTTTTTAGAAGATTTAATATCAATCATATCCACAAACAAAGATTCAAGAAGAAATGGTATAAGTCTCCACCTTATCTCCTCAAGAAAATATCTAGTCAAAAGGTTCTTAAGCATGTCAAATGCTTTATCTATAAAGGACCTCATTATGCAACTAATTTCCCACATAAGATTAATCCAAGAATGAAGGTATATGTTACTTTTCAAGAAAAATATCTCAATTTTGAATGGGATATAGTTTTTTCTTCTTATGGTTATCACAATCATAAAATTCAATATTATGAATTAATGGAAATTGAACTAGAACATTATAATATGGTAAAGGAGAAAGGTAAAAAATACTATTCTAGTGATTCTAGCATTGATAAAGAAGAGGACTACATAAAAAATCTCTTTAAAGAAAATTTAAAAGAAATTCAAAGGAAATTGGAAGTTGAGAAAAACAAAGATCCATATAAAGATGTAGAGACAAGAGAACAAAGGAGAGCACACAGAAGAGCTCATTTGTAAAAAATCAAACAACTAACAAAAGAAAAGGAGAAATTGCAAAAATAACTCAAGGATTATGACAAAAAAAATAGGGTATGTCATACCACCATGGAAAAAGTCCAAACCATCTTCTAGTGAATTAAAACATTCTTCAAAGCATTCAAAGTTTTTTGATTAAGAAATTGATACTCATGATTTTGAGGTTTCCATTTTTATGAAACTTGATCTTATAATATCTGACGTTGAAAAACTGATAAGATTGATCAAAGGTCAACACAAATAATTATAATCTTAAATCAATCAGTGGGGGAGATTCATGATGTTTTGTTCAAAGCAGAAGCCAAATCCTCTATAGAAGCAAAAATATAATCAAAAGCTACTTCAAAATTATAAAAAGCATCTGCTATGTATCTTGCAAATAATAGTGAACTTATATCAAAACTACACTATGTTTTTCAAGACCATTAAAATATGATTCAGGTTTATCAATGTATTTTATAAAAATAAGAGTAATTCCAAAGGAGTTTTGGAAGCAAAGACCTGAGATTCCTAAGGCTCATTCTATCATGTGGGAAAAAAGTTGGACACAGGAAGGTATGCACAAGATGTCCACATCAAAATCAATGGTAAAATATTCATCACAATTTTTATTAAATTTAATGGTATAGGCAGTGACATTTTACTAGGATTTATTTTCCTTACAAAATATGAACCTCTTATCCTCAGAAAGATTTAGATGTCTTTAAAGTATAATGATGAATAATTAAGGATTCCTATCCTCAAATTAGTCAAACATAGGTTAGAGGATAAAAAAGAAAAGAAAAAAGGAAAAGAATGTGATGGCACCTTCAAATTTTGCAAATTTGAAGTGCTTGTGCCTTTTCAGTTTGATGACAGAGGTTAGGTCCGCACCTTACTAAATCAACCTCAAAGGCCCTCTTTGCCGATTAAAATTTTGCAACTCAAAGGTAATCTTGCAAATTCATTTGGTAGAATGTTTTCTGGTACATATGGTAGTGTTCCTGTTCAGTTTCATGCCTCCTGGATGAGTTTTGATGGGTCAATTAATGCGTTGCTGATTGTGATTAGGCCAAATTTGGTGTTCTAGAAATTTTCAAATTTCCCAATTCTAAGGGCAACCCATTTTTTTTTTTGGTCTAAAATATCTCCAGTTTCTATTTCGTCAAACATGAAGGCCATTTGATACATTATTTTAATGTATTTCAGGTGCGATGAACACATTTGACGGGCCAGTTTACAAAGAAGGTACTTGAATTTTGATGGCTGGACGGAATTTGATTTAAAACCTATGTTTTAAATAATTGATCATGGTTGCACGTAAAAAATCTTGGCTCTAGGGGTCTCCGTTTGCATGCAATGAATTTTCTCCATTTGGCCTACAAGCGCAATTAAAATTTGCATTTTTCTAATGTTTCAAATGCTAATGTTTAAAATATTTTTGAATATTTTAAATCTTATGGAAAGGTAAAAAATGCATTTAGGGCAAAATGAAATGCATTTTCAAATGTTTTTGAGGAAAGCAAGTTTAATTCTTTCTTCTAATTGGTCGAAGTCACGATAGCACGACAACATGACAAATCTCTAAGTTTCGGATTTTTCTTCATGGCTGCACATCGCTCATCTATTGATTGAAAATGGAGGAGAAATACAACGATGTATTGTTTGGTGGCGATGAGTTTTCATTTTGCAAGCTTCTAGAAACTTCAAACTTTTTCATGCTAACTCCTCCATCACTTGTCGTTGTAACGATGAAGGAATGAAAACACTACGACGATGGAGCGATGGCCTTATTTTTCATCGCTCATTGGTGTAATGAGTTTCTTTTTCAAATTGCTTCGGCAATGGAGCGATGGCCTTGTTTTTCACTGCTCATCACTGTAATGAGTTTCTTTTTCAAATTGCTTCAGCAATGGTGCGATGAACATTGGCATTTAATATTTTAATTAAAAGGAGTCTACCTTCAACGGTTGAAAGTTTGCATATAAAATATTTCTTGCATCTTTTAAACTCCCATTGCTCATCACTGTATTGAATTAAATGTTGGGAAAAATACAACGATGGTAAAGGAGGCAACGATGGTTTTCATCTGGAGGCATATGAACAACATTTGGGGCAAATATAATAACAATATTTTCAAAAGTTTATTGTTAAGGGAGATTTAATTCTCAATTATATTGGTTGTAGTGTTCACAGGAAACCATTTAAACTTCAAACCATTTTTTTTGGCATCGCTCATTGTCAGATTGAAATGGAGAGGGAAGAGACAAACAACGATGGCTGCAGACAAAGCATTTTTGAAGGCGAATAATTTCTAATCAATGATGGACAAGCATGTAGCAATGGAATTTCACAGGGAAAGAAAGGCAAAAAATGTGATTTATTGCTGCCATTTTTCTTATGTCTGGGCACAAATGTTGGGCGCCATGAGTAATGGAAGGAGCTGAAAATTAAATGCAATCACGTTTTTGTGTTTAGGGCACATTTTTAGATGCATCTGCAAGCTGCAAAATGCTCTTTCATGCTCTAGAAAGGTGCCTCAACCTTTCCTATTGCCCAGGAAAGAATTTTAACTACATTTTATGTAGTTTTGGTTGTTTGTAAGCCATAAAACGGCCTACAAATGCATTTCATGACTTGCACTTGATTGGCCAAGCAAGTTTCAAGGGAATGATAAAATTGCAGATGGAATGCACAGATAATGGATACCAACCGATTGTTTGATAAAATTTTAAAATGGGATGTAGTGGAAAATTAATATTTGCAAGGTTAAAATGCAAGTTGAAAAGAAAATTTTAACTTTTAGTAAATGGGTTTTTACTTAGGGGTGATATTTTTCACTTGCAAAGTGAAAATAAGGCCAAAAAATTGGTTTTTACATGCAGATAATTTTGTGCACGAGATTTACAAATGAAGATAAATTAAAGAGGGAAAATGAAGAATGAGAAGCATCTTCTAGATGCTAGTTTGTTGTTGATCAGTGGAGTTCAAATGTGCCATGTGTCATCATGGATTTATTTTTAGGGATTCTCTATTGTTTTCTCCTTTCTTTTAAAATGTAATTTTTATCTCATTCTAGAGGGTTCTAATTTTTGGGAAGGCTCTTACCTTTAGGTTTTGGCCATGAAAGAGGCTATGTATTGTGATTGTTAAATTCTAAGGATAAAGATCCATATGCTGCAAATCCATATATTGTAATGCTCCTATAACTTGAATGCATAGATTTGAATGCATACTGTTATGTAATTGTCTCCATGTTTAGGATATAACATCTTTTGAAATGAAATAACAAAGTTATTGAGGTTCTTCAAACACATTTGTTGTTTAAGTTATTTGTTTGTTTGCTTTCCATTCAAGGAGTGGTGTAAATGCTTGCAAGTAGTTAATGAGGATGTTGTATTTTCATGTGGATTGCTAAGTAGAATTGCATGATAGGCTTAAGTAGACCTTTATGTCATAATGTGATGGAAGTTTTTTGGTCATCAAGGTTATGTTATAGTACTATAATATGAGGTATGATATGTGACTCCGTAGCCCAAGGTAGGCAATGGTCTTGCACAATTGTCTTTCCCCATTCTTAGAAACAATCTTAAAATTCAAACAACTTTTCAATGCTTTTGTTCTATGTTTGGTTTCTAGAAGTGCAATGTACTTCTGTATTCTCATGCTTTAAATGTTGAGTATTGTGAAGGATTAACCATCCTTTTGAAATATTCCATTTATTGAGCATTTCCATGAGAATTCATCTGCTATTTACAATGCATATGGTTATTGGATGCATAAATTCATAGGTACATTGTGTAGGATTACCCTCCTAGGTTTTGCAGAGCTTGAAGTGCAGGGGAGAAAAGTGTAGAATCCATCTCCCATTTGTTGGTCACTAATCTTGAAGTTCTTAAGCATAAGGACTGGCTATCCCTTCGATGATTTTCAAGCTTTAGTTAGAAAAAAAACACCAACAAAGGCGACTCTTCTGGGGAACATCAGAAGAGTATGTATTTGCATAGAGTCAAGAATTTGGTAAATTTGAACATTTGGTTCAGATATTAAGAATTTTCAGACTTGGAAGTAGTTTTGTTGCAGCAAATTTAAAAGGATTTATGTGTGACTCTACTATTGGAGAAGACCCATAATGAAATTCATCTTTGAAAGAACTTCATATTGTTTGATGTTTAATCCTCTATAAAGAGAGGTGGTGACTCTGTTAAAAGAACTTGATGAAGATGTGAAGAATTTTTCAGGTCTATGAAGTTTTTCAGTTAGGAAGGGAAATTTGCAACAGTTGCAACATATCCAAGTATTTTATTGTTTCAATAAGGATATATCTATGTATGAAAACTAATTTTTTAAGAAAGTTCTAGAAAAACTTATGTTCCCTTATTCAGTGAGTGTTAGCACCAATAGAAAGGGAGTTGAGAAAGTTGAGAGTTAATGGTTGTAAGTAGGAAAGTAATGAATCACATAAATATTTGTATAAGGATTGTTAGTATGAATTTCTTTCTATATTTTTAAATCCTACGATGCAATAACAACCACAGTACCAGCTATGCCATTAGAGAAATCCTTTCTCTATGGGAAGGTATAGACCATTAGATTTTAATGGTATTCAAGGTTTCCCAAACCCTGTTCCTAATGAAGTCAGGGAACACTTGCCAAAGTTCAAAGGGCAAAGCTCAAAATCAAGATATCAACATCTACAAGTATTTTCTAATTTGATGGGAGATTATGAGATAGGCCATGAGGATGTTGTCATGAAGTTTTTTGTTCAATATCTGAAGGAAGATGCTAGAGATTGGTTTTCATATTTCCCACTGTGTTCTATCTCCTCATGGAATGAATTCATGGCAACATTCATAAAATAGTTTGGTGAAAGAATTGATCCAAGATCAATGAGACAAAAAATCATGGACATTCAGAAAGATGAAGAAGAGTTAGTCCCAAATTTCAACTTAATATTTTTGAAGGCAATAAGGGATATTATAGAAAATCTAAGACCAAATGATGTAGTTTTTTTGGTTGTATACTTAGGTGCATTTGATGAAGAAATGATCTATTTGTTAAGAGATAAAGATCCTACAACACTTCATCATGCATATTAAATTACCATGGACATTGAAAATAACTTAAAATATTCAATGATGAAGGGATACATGGCTATAAGTGTTGGTTATCTTAGCACACCTCATGAAAATGGAATTCATGGATCAAAAAATAGAAATAATTACCAAGATGATAATGCTTCTACTGTTCCAATTTATCCATCATTACAACACACAAATCATAGTGAACTCCAAGTTGAACATGAACAAAATTTGAGCAATGTCGATCCCATGTCTCTTGTTCAAGGATTGTATGAAATGAAGAGACACAAGGGAGAAAAGCCACATGATTTGTTTGCAAGGTGTTTGGATGCCTTGTTGGAAGTCCCCAAAAATTTCAGACTTGAGGATTCAATGTGCATTGATGTGTTTTGTGAAATCTTCAAGCCAAGGCTGAGTACTTTACCAAAGGAGCTAAAGGCTCATGGTTTTGATCAGATACTTGATTGGATAGAGATTGTGGAAAGAGCTCAATGTGATTATGCACAACATATGATGTCTCAAAATGTTGGTAGCAGTTGTCATATTGTTAAATGTGAGAAAAATTAGAACATAATGCACACAAGTGAAAAAGGTATATCAAAAAATGAACATCCATCTTGTTGTATAGATGAGGATAGTGATTGTAATCAACCCACAATCAACATATATGCAGATCCATATATTAGTGATGAAGATAATGATACACTTACAAGTGTTGCTGAGGTCTCATTGCAAATCAGTGGTCATGATTTTGAAAATGAAAGTTTAGACACTCTTGAGGAAAGTTTTAAGCATAGTTTATGCAATGATGGATTTTCTTGTGATGAGGATCATAATGACAGTGAACCTAATTGCTTTTTTGAGGATGATTTAGAGGCATTTTCTTCACATGAAGGATGCGATGATATGAATGTTCATGAAATCACTTTCTCACAAGTGAATGAACAAATTTCACTTGATGAATTTACCTGGAATGTAGTTTGGGTTTGTCATCAATGGAGCATACTAACTCTGTGAATGATGATGAATTTGAAGATAGGAATGTATGTGTTCGATATCCTGATCCTAAGCACAGTGTTAGAAATGATAAAAATATTGATGATGCTAATGAACATGATTATATTTCTGCTGTTTGTGATAACTTATGTGAAATAGAGATGGAAATTTCAGCTATACTTGAAGAGGATGATGATGTGCACAAAGATGGAAGTAATAGTGGATTTCATGTTAGTGAATGTGAAATTGAATATTGTTGTTTCTTGTCTTTATAGTATGAATATGGAAATGTTTGTTTTGAATGAGGAGTGCATTAATGTGAAAGAGAATGAATGTTTTTGTTTTATTGCTGATGAACAAATTTCAAATAACAACGAGTCTTTAGCACATAGGTCAACATGCCTATCAATTGATAGCGCACATGAAGTTACTAGTACACATGAAAGTATTTTTGCTAACCCTGCTAATTCTAAAAAATGTTAGCATTCAAAATGATTTAGGTATTCATATTGACATTGTGGAGGGTAATATTGAACATGTTATGAAAAATCAATGTGAATTTTTTGGCTTGGGGATAAATTTTGAATTATTTGAGCCTTTATTTGAAACATTTCATATGGAATTGCATAATGACCTGAAGAATGAATTTGACATCATGTTTGAACCTGAGATGATTGCATTTACCTAGTTTTGGGATGTTGATGATGCATATGATCTTCATTTCCATGACACCAAGGAGTGTTTTGATGTGGCTAAATCAAAATGCTTAGGTGTGTGCTCATGTCATGGTGTCCAATTCAAAGAGGTTCCTGAATATGAAAATTTTCTCTCACATGCACCTGGGGGTTGTTTGCATAGTGCACAACAAAGTGTTTATGCCAATTTCAAGTATGATATGCAAACTGAATATGATGTTAATATTTATGATGCTGACTATCAAATGGACTATGAATGTTTCAATTTATCAATTCAGATGGATGAGCATTTAGTGGAGCATGAAAATGAGCTAGATATGGAAAAATGTCATAATGATTATGGATTTCAGTTAATGTTTGATTGCCACTTCTAGACTGATAGAGTTAATGGTGACATTGGAAAGCATAGTGATGTGGTTAAGCATGCCAGTGATAGGGTTAGTTTGTGGGCAATTCATGGTAGTGTTTTCATATTTGGCATAGTGCAGACAATAGAGAATAGAGTGTTTGACAGGGGTAAATACTGGTACTTCATTTTTGGGGGCCTAGGGCCACCAAGTGAAATTTAAAAATGATTTCAATGCAGTAGAGAGAAGCAGTTACATAGCTGCCCAATGGATTTGGCACTTGGTCTACTCCCCAGAGATCTAGAATCTTGTCATGCTCGCAAGGGGCATACATCCCCAAACATGAGCCATTGATGGCACCTTCAAATTTTACAAATTTGTAGTGCCTATACCTTTTCAGTTTTATGATAGAGGCTAGGTCTGCATCTAGCTAAATCAGCCCCGAAGGCCCTCTTTGCCGATTAAAAATTTGTAAATCGAAGGTCATTTTGCAAATCCATTTGGTAGAATGTTTTTTGGTACATATGGTAGTACGCTTGTTTAGTTTTGTGCCTCCTGGATGAGTTTTGATGGGTTAATTAATGTGTTGTTGACTGTGATCAGGCCAAATTTGGTGTTTCATAAAGTTTCAAATTTCCCAATTTTAAGGGAAACCCATTTCTTGTTTTGATCTAAAACATCTCCAATTATGATTTCATAAAAAACGAAGGCCATTTGATACATTATTTTAATGTATTTCGGGTGCGACGAACACGTCCAACGAGCTAGTTTACAAAGGAGGTGTTGATGATGTTTTCATGCAATTCACAACATAGGTAATACATAGGTGCATTACCTCTCTTGAAAGACAATCTTCCACAATCAAATTGCAGAACACTATCCCAAGGTCTCTCGGATGTCAAGTCATGACGATGCTTGGAATATATCGGTTGTTTGATATGATTTTGCTAGAATCACAAGGCGGTCTTACGTGGTTTAAAGCTGTAGGAGAATTAGGCCAATGAATGGAGTTCTTCAAATATGAAATTATTGCACTTCGCTGTAGGCTCAGACAGCAGTCTTGGACTCCATTGTTTCATCAGATTTGGCTTTACAATGTGCAATGAACCTTAGCACAAATTGTTTCTAAAAAAAGAAGGAAAGGGGGCGAGGAAGAAGGATGGTTCCTAGACCTACAACTATTGATGAACAGTGATCATGGAGGTTCCTGCTGTGGACAGTTTCCTTAAACAAAATTTCACTTAATTTGAATTCTCATGATGTCATGAAATCTATGCTATCTTCTAAGGATTGTAGATATTCATCATTCATTTGCCATGTAAATGTGAACAAAGACAAAGTTTAATGAGCAGCTATGAAATTATAGTCCAAGCTAACTTTACACAGTCATTTACCAGCAGCAAATGACCAAAAGTATGGACAAGGAAAGCATACACACAGTAGAAATCTTCAAAACCAAAGACAACATACTAAAACCACTACAACTAACTAAAAGAAACTAGAACAACAAAGTAATTTGAAATAAAGTTTTAACTAAGGGGAGAAGAATCATGAAACATGTAGAGAAACCCAGAAATACACCAGGAAATGACTGTATTTTCTATTATAATTTCTGCAGCATGCCCTTACAACAACTCAACTCTCTTAAAATGAGAGGAGGAGAGCCCTATTTATAGTTTTCAAAAAACAAAATGAGTGGCCAAGATTTGATTCCATTGTGTGGCCAAGATTCATTTTACACTAGGGTTTCACCTACCCCCAAATATATTTCATTTATAAAACATTTCTTATCTTTTTCCTATTTCGTCATCTAGTGACAACACTGTAGCAATTTCGTTTTGTAGCTATTTACCCTTTGTTGTAGCTATTCTTTGAGGAATTCTTCATCGATGACTGGGTTGCCTTCGCGCTTCTTCAACGCTGCATACTCCATAAAGCTCAAGATCAGTGGCTGGAACTTGTCCAACTCCATGATGTCGGACCACAAAATTTGATAGCTCCATTCTTGGGAGTTGTTGATGAGCTTTTTCCAGTCATCATCGTATTTGGCAGCATTATCTCTGAAAAGTTCTGACTGTGCGAAGGCTTGGACCGCAAAACTCATGAAGTCCATGGTAACCTCAGCTAACATCCCCTCTTCCATGTTCTTTAAGAAGTGGGGCTTTATGCTCTCAGGATTAATTTCGAGAGCGGGCAGCTCGTACCCCGTCATTAACTTGAGGTACTGAGCGCACTCTTCCCTGGTCTCCCTGGCCCATTCGATATATGGAACTACCCATTCTTGAATCTACTCCAGCTTTCCTTTTCGATGGTCGAAGTCCCACTTCCATACATCCACTAACCAGTGGTCATCGTCCTTGAGGGCAAGGTTTTTCTCCCAAACCTCACTTGGCAATGCGAGTATAGCCTCAATTTTTGGGTAGGCTGCTCTGTATTTTCTTGGGAACTCCTCGCAGACCTGCCTCGTTCCCTCAAGGGTCCTCTGTACTCCAAGAACTTATTTTCTGTCTGGATCGCCAAGTTGATACCCGTGTTTCCCATGTCTAAGACCTACCGGAACCAGTTTTTCGTAGTCTTATCCAAGTTCCTTCTCTTCTCCAATTTATTGATCTGCTCTTGAGATAGCAACTGAGGCGGGGCTGATGACATCGTGGGCTACTCATCTGGGGATGACCACTACTGAATATAGGCCGTTAGATCGGCCACTTGTGCTTTAAGTTCCTCCTTAGAAACCTTATCTTGTTGGATAAGATGCACCACTGTAGCGACCAATTCCTAGAGGTGATCAACCTTTTTCTCCCTCGTGGCCACTCCCAAGTCGATGGTGGAGACATTGTAAGTTATTTCTTGTTCTCCAACCACCAGCATCGCTACTTGTACTGCCCTAGATCCTGAGGCATCCATGGTCACCTTTGATCTGAACTCCAACTTCTTCTCTTTCTTGGTGCTTATTTGTGCTCTGGCCATAATGGATTCTAGCCTTGCCTTAGGATCTTTTAGGGTGGGAGTCTTTTGTTTCAACTGCCTTTCTAGCCAATCATGTATTTGGGGCTCTTCCCTGGGTAATTCACCTTGATTCTTGCTGCCCTCCTTCTCAAGTTCAATGGCTCTGACAACAAGAGCACTCTTCTCAGTTCCTGCATCCCTCTTCTCCTCATTAGAGTCTTGTTCGAGCATTATATACTTAGTGGAAGACTTGGTATGCAACTGCTCATTGGAGGGATCCTCCATTTCAGCACCCTTTTCTTCTTCATCTTGGCCTTTTTCATGTTCCTTGGGCTTCTCCTCATGCTCATCTTCATGGAGGGATGCCTTCTCATCGTTTTCTAGGGTTTGGCCACGCCCCTCAGTTGGAGACCTGCTGCCTTCAGTCTC
The DNA here is from genome assembly GCA_007115665.2 of Sequoiadendron giganteum. Taxonomy (NCBI): domain Eukaryota; kingdom Viridiplantae; phylum Streptophyta; class Pinopsida; order Cupressales; family Cupressaceae; genus Sequoiadendron; species Sequoiadendron giganteum. The sequence continues at coordinate 335,883,043 of CM021101.1, read as the reverse complement.
TGGAGCAACAATTTCCTCTTCTCGTGCAAGCTGATCCTCGGCCTCCTTATCCTCAATCTCCTTAAGCTACTTGCCCCACTCTGCATGAGTTCGGGGTCATTCATTTCCCTGATCAGTTCAGCATCCAGCTCCTCACTGCTCTCACTGGAGGACTCATAGGCCACCTCATCTATCTCTTAGCGTTCGAATAGTGGATGCTCGTGGTACTCAAATTCTTCATCCTCTAGCATCTTCGCAGCCTTTAGCTGTCATCGCTCTCAAGTTCATCAGATATCTGCATTTTTGCCTCCATTCTTGGTGGTTCAAAAGGTGGAGGGAGAGTTGGAGTGTGGGCCATAGCTTGAGCTATTGCAGCTTGCACCACTAGATTAGTAAGCATCTGCGACAGCTTAGATGGCATGTTTTGCATGTACTTCACAAAGGATTACGGGAGGTTGAGGGCAGGCATCATAGTAGTGGAAACAAAGGGAAGGGAATGATACATAGAGGAAGAGGAGAATGGTGAGGTCGTAGTGGAGGATGAATCCATGGGAATAATCTGCATGAATGGAGAGGTGGAATCAAGGTGGACAGAGATGTCCACGATAGGCGGGGAAGAAGCGGAAATGGCCAGCGAAGCAAGCGAGACTGTGGCAGCCGCAGCAGCAACAGTGGCAATTACAGTAGACAGAGACCTTGGTGGGTTAGATCCTTCTCCCCCTTGCCCAAGGAGCGAACCTCTCGATATTACAGTCGTCTCCACGACCCTAGTTGTTTTTCTTTGTTTTTTGGGCGGCTCGCCCTCTGATGCCTTGTGGGCATAAACCTTTGGTTTGGGCAACTGCTCACTACCTTCTTTTCTCTTTTTGGTTTTGATTGATGGTGGGGTTTTGGATGTTTCCCCGATTGTAGCAGTAACTACCCCACCATCGGAGCCACTTGGTTCACTTTCTAGTCCCTTAAATGTTATGGCAACTCCTTGTTGTTTCAATCGGGCTACCTGTTGGTCGATCCATGTCTTTGTTCGAATCTCGACGGGCTTAGTGAGTGCATCGAGGTAGTCAAGCTCTCGCTCATTCCAGTCAATTGCAGGCAGTGGAAAATTGGCGATGACATCATATCCCAGATTGATCACCGTGTCCTCATCCTCTTCAAGCTGATCAGGAACCGGGTACAAATTTATTCTTCGGACGTAAAGAGTAGTCATGCGCATGTAGTGCCGCAGCCGCACTTCAAGATCATCTTTACAATTAGCCCATAAATCTTCTATAATGTGGAGATGGGCATATTCCCGTCTCAGTGCCTTTTTGATATGTCTATATGGGTCCATTCGAGGCTGAGCTGTATATTGCCGGAAGTGGTATTCGGCCAGCTCCCTTTCTGAGTACCCCGCACACTGGGAGGTATGAATCTTGTACATCCCTTGGCCGAGCCCAATGGGGTAAGGTGTACCCGCTAGATGCTTCCTGCTCAAGATATTATGGATGTGCCATAGTTGCCAAGTCAACTCTAATAGTATAATCCGGTCGTTGGGGTATTAGGGCAGCTTGTTTGGTCTTTCTATGAATCCTTGGGCACGGATGTATGTGAACCTTGAAAATTGTATGTATAGGAAGGCGTATTGCCTGAGGAGGGCTCTGGCACTGTGTGAAACTCTTATCTGAAAGTCACCTCCTAGAGATTGACTGATGTGGGCGATGATATATCATTCACCCTGCAATAATCCCTTTTGAAGTTTTGGTACTGTAGTTGAGGGTACTTATCATAAGGCTTGAGCTCTACCCCCGATGCCTCATTGGGTACCACAGTTAATCCATGATAGTATCACCGGTCTGCGAGGGAGTATACCAGGTAGGATGTCATGTAGAACTTGGAGGTCTTCTTCACACTTGTAAATTATTCATGGAAGCAATCATTGAGTATCTCCCCCCAATAAAAGGTAGTACTGTCACCGTGGAGAATTTGCTCCACAAAGTAGAACATCCATTCCTGGAAGAAGGCCGCAGCAGGAAGACCCATCACTCGACTTAGCAAGGTCACGAGGTCGTGATAATCCTCAAAGAAATCGCTGTGAAAAAGCTCCTGAGGGAGCTTGCCGACACTACCCCACTTGTCCTTTAACCAATACTGATTGATTAGTTTCTTACACCTCAGCAGATCCTACTCCCATAGCTCTTTGCATTCTTCCATGGTGGGGGTCTCCATGCTCTTAAAGGCAGGAATGTGGAAAGTTTTCGTTATGCCCGATGGGGACATATCTATAAGGATATTCCCATCCTGGTCCACTATAGTTCGGGTCTCAAGTTGATATGCCTCTACGAATGCCATTACCAATTCCAGGGCCGGCGGGAAGCCTCCAGCTTTGGCAATTCCGCTGCTCCTTATGAACCTTGCATTCTCTATCTTGGGGTTCACCTTGACTCTTTGTATAAATTCATCAGCATCAACCTGACCGATATTGGTATCCATGACATCTCTCCATAGAGTGGTGACTCTTGATTGTAAGGGGACCCCTTAAAACTTGTACTTTATCAGATCCTTATCCTCTTTGCCTCGAGGTGTCTTGGCTATTCCTTTCCCCTTCTCCTTGGAGGCACCAAAAGTTTCTGCGCCGAATTTCATAAATCCTGCACAAAAGACGTGAATCAGTAACATCAAACATGAAAAAAATGGCCTCAGACAAGTCCTTGCACATCAAGGTTAGCCTTGTAATCATTATTCATATTCAATAATCGCATAACATTTGATAAAACATTCTTTAGAAAACAAAACAGGCAACTCGGGTTTCCAGAGCCGGAGTTTCCTTGGCAGAATGCAGTTTGGAAGGGCAAATTAGGCATGAAACTCCCAAAGGTGTTTCCTGATGTTGGATTTGCTCAATTAAGGGTTGGCATGAAGGAAGACCTAATTTTAGTAAGTGGGTCGAAATCCATTTTTGATTTGGAGGTTATTTGAGCCTTCATTTAGGAGTTCGGGCATCAGCTGCGGGACAACCGCTGGAAACGACGTAGGGGAGATGGAACTCCAGGTGCCAAAATCCGGAGCTCAGAGCACCGTCATCGGGAAGTAGTTACGGGTCAACCATCTGGGACAGTGAAATGCAAGAGGCAATCCGGGAGGGGAATTCTGGAAGACAATCCCCAGAGATGAATTTTAGGAGTTTTGGGAGCATATCGGCAAACAGATGGTCGGGCCCCAGAGGCTGAAAAGTCGTTTCGAATTTTTCGTGTAAAACGGCGCTAGTGGAATGGAATCCCAAAAGCGGAATTTCGAGGGTTGGGGTCCGAATGTATTTTGGGCGCTAGTTCTTCGTTCGGAGTTTTGATAGGGTGAAATGGGGACCAGGGTCCAAGACTCGGAGAGACGTCCCAAGACGACCATGTAAAACGACAAAAGCGACACGAAATTGTGGAGGTCAGGGTCCGGAGTGAGTTTGGATTTTGGTTGCTCCCATAGAATTTGGAATCAGGGCTTCACGCGGTCGGGGTACGAGGTCTGGAAAGACACTCAAGGCAGGCCGTTAGAATGGCGAAATCAACACGGAATTCTGTGAATGAAACTTCGAGGATCGGATCCCAGGTACAGTTTGCTTCTTTGCCAATTTTTAATTTTTTCTAAGTTTTGACACGAACTTTGTGTGGTCATGGTCCAAGGGTTGGAAAGACGCTTAGGATAGGTTGTGTAAAACAACAGGGGCGCAATGGAAACCCACGAGGGGAAATTCAGAGGCCGGGATCTGGGATGAGCTAGGCTGCGTGAAGTTTTAAGTTTTAAGTTTGAGTTTTACGTGGACAGCCGCGGGAAGTCCTGGGCGCGGGAGATGCCAGTGACTGTTCCGAAGAACGGTGACGGGGAGGTCCAACTCCGGTTTGAATTATGACTTCTCAAACGATCGATTTTTCACATTTTAAAACGTGGGTTTTTAGGGGAGGGTACTTATCTACCAGATTTTAACCCTGTTTTACATTTTTACTTAATATTAAATCGAAAATTGACGAAAAGGACAATGAGGTGCGCGGACGATGGATGTACCTTGAAATCCTGAAGAAGAATGTTGTTGGCCATGCGAAGAATGTCAGAAAAAGAGCTCAGATTTAAGGGTTGAAAATGCCGGATGCTTCAGAGCTCTCCAAATTTCTATTACTTCAGTCCCATGAAAATGACAACCGAAAAATCTGATTTTATAGCCAAAACTGTCATTAACACCATAATTAATTCCTTCGTATGACGGCAAGAGAGTTGGTGAGTTCAAATCTCACAAGTGGTGGCGGGCGACCCGGAGTCCGGTGGCCAGAAAGACATCTAGTCATGACCATGAGGAACGACGAAGTTCAAGCGGAATTTTGGATGCGAAAATCCGAGATTCGGGGTTCGGGGTCCAGAAAGACGCTGGGCACCGGACGCCAGCAGCAACAAACCCAGAACAAAAATCCGGAGAAGGAAACTCGAGGGTCCAGACCCGGAAGGGGCCATAGACGTCCGAAGGGCATTCTGACAAGGAAAACCCGAATTGACCTTAGATTTAACATTTTTTAAAGGGGTCAAGTTTGGTCAAACTTAGTATGTGACTTTGAAGGGTGAGTTGTCCTATTAGGGCACAAAAATGGACACGTAAAATGGGGTGAAGCTGAAAGGGCCCAACAATCAAAAAGAGGGAAGAGAGGGTCCCTGTTCCAAATGGGGTGTGTGTGCAATAGGCACAACAAAAGGTACCTGAATTTTGATGATTGGGAAAAATTTGATTTAAAACCCATATTTTAAATAATTGATCATGGTCGTACGCAAAAAATCTTGGCTCCAAGGGTCTTCGTTTGCACACAATGAATTTTCTCTGTTTGGCCTACAAGTGTAATTAAAATTTGCATTTTTCTAATGTTTCAAATGCTAATGTTTAAAATATTTTTGAATATTTTAAATATTATGGAAAGGTAAAAAAATGAATTTAGGGAAAAATGAAATGCATTTTCAAATGTTTTTGAGGAAAGCAAGTTTAATTCTTGCTTCTAATTGATCGAAGTCACGACAACATGACAAATCATTGAAGTTTCAAATTTTTCTTTATGGTTGCACATCGCTCATCATCGTATTGATTGAAGATGGAGGAGAAATAAAACAATGCCTTGTTTGGTGGCGATGAGTTTTCATTTTACAAACTTTTAGAAACTTCAAACTTTTTCATGGTAACTCCTCCATCGCTTGTCGCCGTAATAGATGAAGGAATGAAAACACTATGGTAATGGAGCAATGGCCTTGTTTTTTAATCTCTCATCACTATAATGAGTTTCTTTTTCAAATTGCTTCAATGATGGAGCGATGGCCTTGTTTTTCATCGCTCATCATTGTAATAAGTTTCTTTTTCAAATTGATTCAGTGATGGTTCGATGAACATTGGCATTTAATATTTTAATTAAAAGGAGTTTGTCGTCAATGGTTGAAGGTTTGCATTTAAAATATTTCTTGCATTTTTTAAACTCCCATCGCTCATCGTCGTATTGAATGAAATGCTGGGAAAAATACAACGATGGTAAAGGAGGCATCAATGGTGTTCATCCGGAGGCACGTGAACAACATTTGGGGCAAATATAATAATAATATTTTCAAAAGTTTATCGTTAAGGGAGATTTAATTCTTAGTTTCTATTGGTTGTAGAGTTCACGAGAAACCATTGAAACTTAAAAACATTTTTTTTTGGCATCGCTCATCGCCAGATTGAAATGGAGAGGGAAGAGGCAAACATCGATGGCTATAGGCAGAGCATTTTTGAAGGCGAATAATTTCTAATCAATGATGGACAAGCATTTAGTGATGGAATTTCATAGGGAAAGAAAGGGGCAAAATGTGATTTATTGCTGCCATTTTTCTCGTCTGGACACAAATTTTGGGCCCCATGAGTAATGGAAGGAGCTGAAAATTAAATGTAATCACGTTTTTGTGTTCTGGGCACATTTTTAGATGCATTTGCAAGCTACAAAATGCTCTTTCATGCTCTAGAAAGGTGCCTCAACCTTTCCTATTTCCCAGGAAGGAATTTTAATTACATTTTATGCAATTGTGGTTGCTAGTGAGCCAAAAAACGGCTTGCAAATGCATTTCATGACTTGCACTTGATTTTCCAAGCAAGTTTCAAGGGAATGAGATAATTGCAGATGGAATGCACATATAATGGATACCAGTTGATTGTTTGGCAAAATGTTAAATGGGATGCAATGGAAAATAAATATTTGCAAGGTTAAAATGCAAGTTGAAAAGAAAATTTTAATTGTTGGTAAATGGGTTTTTACCCAAGGGTGATAAAATGAGGCTAGAAAATTGGTTTTTACATGCAAGTAATTTTGTGCACAGGATTTACAAATGAAGACAAGTTGAAGAGGGAAAATGAAGAATGAGGAGCATCTTCCATAAGCTAGTTTGTTGTTGATTAGTGGAGTTCAAATGTGCCATGTGTCATCATGGATTGATTTTTAGGGCTTCTCTATTGTTTTCTCCTTTCTCTTAAAATGTAATTTCTGTCTCATTTTGGAGGGTTCTGATTTCTAGGAAGGCTCTTAGCTTTAGGTTTTAGCCATGAAAGAGGCTATGTACTATGATTGTTAAAATGCTAAGGGTAAAGATCCATATGCTGTAAATCCATATATTGTAATGCTCCTATAACTTGAATGCACATATTTGAATGCATACTATTATGTAATTGTCTCCATGTTTGGGCTATAACATCTTTTGAAATGAAATAAAAAAGTTATTAAGGTTCTTCAAACACATTTGTTGTTTGAGTTATCTCTTTGTTTGTTTTCCATTCAAGGAGTGGTGTAAATGCTTGTAAGTAGGTAATGAGGATGTTGTATTTTCATGTGGATTGCTAAGTAGAATTTCATGACAGGCTTAAGTAGACCTTTCTATCATAATGTGATGAAAGTGTTTTGGTCATCAAGGTTATGTTATAGTATTGTAATATGAGGTATGATATGTGATTTTGTAGCCCAAGACAGACATTGGTCTTGCACAGTTGTCTTTCCCATTCTTAGAAAAAATCTTAAAATTCAATCAGCTTTTAAATGCTTTTGTTCTATGTTTGGCTTCTAGAAGTGCAATGTACTTTTGTATTCTCATGCTCTAAATGTTGAGTATTGTGAAGGATTAGCCATCCTTTTGAAATATTTCATTTATTGAGAATTTCCATGAGAATTCATCTGCTATTTATAATGCATATGGTTATTAGTTGCATAAATTCATAGGTACATTGTGTAGGATTACCTTCCTAGGTTTTGCAGAGCCTGAAGTGCAGGGGAGAAAAGTGTAGAATCCATTTCCCATTCATTGGCCACTAATCTTGAAGTTCTTAAGCATAAGGACTGGCTATCCTTTAAAGGATTCTCAAGGTTCAGCTAGAAAAAAAACCAACATAATGGATAAACGAAATTTAAGAACATCATGAAGAGGTTTTAGAAAATAAAGATTATTTTTGTGAAATTAGAGAAAAAATTGATTTTTTTTGAAAAGAATTATTGCAACATGAATCCATTAGAATTCTAGACTAGAGATCAAGAAGAATGTGAGATTCAGATCAGACCATAATTCCTTTCTATTATTCCATATGAACTAGCATATTTATTGAGCCCCTTAGAAGTCAAAGAAATGGATGAGCACCTTGAAGAATCTCTAACGAGAGGATTCATTAGACAAAGTAAAGTCCCTTTTCATGCCCAACATTCTTAGTCAATAAAAGAGTAGAGAAAGAAAGAGGGAATAATTATTTTGTATTAATTATAAGCCTCTAAATGACATCATCCTACCATTCAATTATCTAGTTCCATTTAGTGTTGATTTCATCGGAAGAGCCACTAACAAAAAAGTATTTTCAAAATTTGATTTCAAATTTGGCTTTTGGTAAGTCAAGGTGAAGAAAGTAGATAAGTATAGAACTACATTTCCCCCCTCAAGGACTATATGAATGAAATGCAATGTTATTTGGTCTTTGTAATGCTATAGCTTATTTTTAGGGAATAATGGAACAAGAATTAAGACATATAATTTTTTTTGTGCAATCTATATATATGATCTCATTATTTTTTTGATGATATTCCTATGCATTTGAATCACCTTGAACAATTATATGTAACAATTACTAAAAATAGAATTTGTCTTTCAACCAAAAAGATGCAGATTGGTAAAACTCGATTGATTTCCTAGGTCCTCACTTGGATGAAGGAAAAATTAAATTATAACTCCATGTGCTCCAAGGGATACCTGAGTTTCCTAACACCTTGATTGATAAAAAGAAAATTCAAATATTTTTGGGTTGTTTAAATTATATCTCACCATTTTATGAAGATTTAGAAAAACATAGGAAAATAATACAAGATAATTTGAAGAATAAAAGATTTGGATTGGATAAAAGAGTAGCATAGGTAGTTTAAAGAATAAAAGAAAATTGCAAAACTCTTCCATCTCTTCAAATCCCAAATCCAGGTATACCATTGATACTGTATACATATGTTTCTGATAACACTTGGTTTGTAGTTTTGATTTAGGAATTCTCATAAGGACATAAAGAAATTTGTGGTTACAGATCGAGTACTTTTACAAACACTAAATCCAAATACCATGTATATAAAAAGAAGATTCTAGTAGTGAAAAAGGATTGAGAAATTTAAAATATTTCTTAAACCTAAGCATTTTGTGGTAAGAACTGACAACCAAGCCATTAGAAATTTAAGGAAAAAGAAGCCTAACAAGTACATAAGATAGGGAAGAATTGTATGATGGTATTTTGAGTTTTTAGGCTACAAATTTGATAGACAATGGATAAAAGGTGTGAATAATACTCTTGTAGATGCCCTAACTAGAGAACTAGTAACACCAATTATCATTGGAGATGGTACTCCTATTGGAAAGAATAGAATAAGCCCTCCACAATTACCTAAACCAATAATCAAACTAATAATTAACATTTATTAATGATAGGGGGTTAAGAGATTTATGAGGATATATCTCTCATCATTATCAAAGAGGTTTTCTGTTGAAATACATAAGACAACTGAGACGGGGGGTGAATCAGTTGTATCAAATCCTTTACTTTTAAACTTAGTCAATTCCATTTTATCTTCAATCTATTATTAAGTATGAACATGAAATGCAAATAACAGAAACACAACACCAAAGACACCAGATTTATGTGGAAAACCCAATGAGGGAAAAACCACAATGAGGATTAACTCACAATATAGTAGTAATGCAATACCAAATACAAAGGCTCACTACCCAGATTAAGGGCTCACTGCCTTGAGAAGGACTCATTGTCCAAAGGGAGGCTCACTACCTACATAAAACCAAAAGAATATAAATGAAGATCCACCACTAGGGTTCCACACATTCACAACCATATCAAAAGATTGTAGATGCCTTCAGCTCACTACTTTTAGGAATCTAACACCTTAAAGTATTGTTGCCTTACTTCGCTCTTCCACTCTCCGCTTTTTGCACTTGTTCGATTCATGGATGGATGGATATTTATTTCGCTACAAGTTGACTTGCTTTTATACCATCTTCAACCTTAGGAACATTCTCCAAGGTCGGCTATACAATTTCATTTAAAAATTCAAACTAGGTCGTCTACTCAACATTCCCGCAGTGGATAAGAATGAGAGAGGACCAATTACATATTTAATCTAGGACCAAAACAAAATCTTGAAGCTCGCACACGCTTCCTCAAGTCGATGCAAAAAGCCAAATGTAATGTGTAGACACTAGGTCGACCAAATCTAATGAAAACACCAATGATTTTTGAAGTACGTTCATCTCTAGCAAGATAAACACATGTGGATCACTGAAAATGCTTCACCAATCATTTTTCCATCTCTGGGAACATCTCAGATACATCTGCAATCAGTTACAACTTGTGAATGGTGATCCTAGACCTGTATGAACACAAAGAACAAACACACAATTAGTCCAATATGCAAGTTAGAAACAACATTCCCCATGAAATCCATTTGAAACATGAAACCAAGAAATAATATGAAGAACACAATAAAAAAAGCTATTAAATCCTATTTAAATGATCAAACTCTCAATCCCATGGGGGAATTGGTGCCATTTTGATGTGGAAAATGGTCCTTTCCCAATTCCTTGCAAGCTTGATGATCAATGGTGAGGATTTGATGCTCCTTGGTGAAATTTCTCCATAACCTAGCCATGACAATATGAAAAATGGATGAAAATGGATAAAGATGGATGAATATTGCTCAAAACTTGAAGTTAGTAATGTTGCATGAAGTTGTGGATCCAAAATCCAAATGAGAGCCTTCTATTTATAGAAGAGAATGATGGAGAAAGAGGATAAAGGGATGCATGTGGGACAAAAGACCAACAATAGCGAAAGGCCACTTGTCAACATGTGAGTGGACAAAGGTGGAGCACATTTTGATGAATGTGCAAATAAATGTGGTTAGGTGGATATTTAAATTTGAGGAAATGACAAGTTGGAGGGGGAAAGAAATGGATTAAATGCCACCTGGCTCAAGGCAAAGGACATGTAAGAGGCCTTTAATGCCTTGTTGGATGTACACACCCTTTTGGAGGGATTTTTGAATTTGAAGAATATTCCCTCTTTGATGCCATGTTGAGAGAAAATAGAAGATTTAATAAATCAACTAAAATGATTTTCTTGTGCAAGTTGCAAAAGCTAGAGGATTTGAGGGATTAAGATTAAGATTAAGATTAATCAAGATTTGATTAATTTAAAAGGAGATTAGCTGATGTGACAATTTGATTTAGATTTTTGGATTGATTTAAATCAAAGTTGAGAGGAATATGAATTTAGACTTAATTAAATAAAGTTTAATTTATTTAATTAAAAAGAATGGTGTTAGTTTTAAATCAAATAAAGACAAATTTATTTTATTTAAATGAGATGACCTTATAGATTAATTAAATAAAATGAATTATTTAATTAAAAGAGGGACTATAGGATTACCTAAATAAAATTATTTATTTAATTAATAGAAGATGATGACTTAATTAGATAAATTTGATTTATTTAATTAAGAGATGAAATATGATGAATTTAATTAAATAAAGTTTATTTAATTAAATGACTAGCAGAGGAGATGATTCAAGATGAACTGGTGTTAGTAAGATCAGGATCAAGTGTATAGGATCAATTTGTATATTTTCCGTGTTTACATTTTGCACCTCTTTGAAGCAATGTAACCGCTGCGTTGGTTCAAAGAATAAACTGCCAAGATCAAAATTCATTTTGTTTTAATTTTTTTAGATGCCCCAACGAGAAGGATTATGTTGGTATACTGCCCCCTCAAGAGGTCGAACAAAAAATTGGATTTATGGGTGATCTCACAAAAAATAGGACAAGCTGCCTGACGGGTCTAGAAAGGGTCCAGGATGCCAAAAAATGTGCCAAAACGCAAAAAAAATGATGCAAAATGACCCTTGGTTGGGAGAAAATGGGATTGGGGGTCCAAAATCCTAGTTGGACAGCTAAACAGGGTCAAAAAACCCTAACTTTCAAGCGAGAGGCCACTTCCAATTCATTTGCACATTCAGCCCTTAGAGATTTAACACTTTTGAGCTCTGACCAATGTTCGAGATAGCGCAATGAGTGCTTCCACATCATGTTTCAGAGCGAGTACGGGTGCACCAGTGGCTACCAGGTGTAGGACCACTGGTATGTGACCCTTACCTGACTTGTTATTTCATTTTTTGTGCGCATTAATTAGGGTCAAAGGTCAAACTAAGTCAAGCAGTGTTGTTTGGTGCCACTGAAAGTGCTCAATTAGCACCGTGTGACCTTAAAGAGCGCCACTATTGGGTCCTGCGTCACTGCAGTCCAGTTTAAAAATTAGGGTTTAGGTCACAAAGTCCGCTGCATTTTCAATTTGTGTTGTAGCAGTACAATTTGGAATTTAGGTTCAAGAGTCAAGATGGTTCGCGGTTAAACTGCGACAATGCAGTTTCGACTTTAGAGGGTTCCAACGACACAGTTTGGAACTTTCAAACAATGACGCAATTGCAAAAATTAATGCATTTGCTGTTTTAGTCGCGAAAACTCCAATCGGGATCCTGATTTTTTATGAAACCTGACGCTGTGACCTTACTGGTGTAGGAGGATGCAAAGATTATTCATTCACAAGAGCACAGGTCCCCGGTTCTTAGCAGATTGGTTGATATGCATGAGCTACTCCAGGAACACCTTGAAGCGATAGGCTTATGGTACATCATCTACGCTTCTCCTATCCAGACACACTTGGGCATGATGACCGCATTGGCAAAGTGATGGCACAGTGAGACATCATCGTTTCACTTGCCTACAGGTGAGGTGACAATGACCCTGGAGGATGTCTAGCACATTCTTCGATTACCGATCCACGAAGAGCTAGTTATCTATGATGTGGATGCCTACTTTGAGATTATGAATTTTGATGAGATCGTCTTTGCTGAGGGACAAATCGAGCTAAAGAGGTATAGGGGCACGATGCCCACCTTTCGATTGATTATTGTTGTGATTATTTCAAGCCTTGTGGCACCAGATCGACGCAATTGATACTTTAGTCCAGGATGGGGTCTTGCCTGGGAGCGGATGCTTCGTCGGAGAGAGTGTTTTGCATGGGGGCCAGTGATGCTGGCCTCACTCTATCATGATCTTCATGAGTTTTCTTACTTGGATAGCAGAGCCATTGGGGTTGAGGTGACACTCTTACATATTTGGGCATGGGAGTACATTGCAGTGCTTCACCCATGGGTTACACCAATTGTCATAGAGCCAGATGGTCCCGTAGTCTGGCAGTATAGAGGGGCATTGAATTTTAATCATATAGGAGTATCCATCATCCCTCACTAGAGGAGGGTTATTGATGAGATGATAGTTCTCACATGGAGGCCTTGACTTGGTATGCCTGCGTGGTATGATGACGCTCAACAACTCTTTTTTGCTAGATAGGACAAGCTCATGTAGGGCAGGGAGCACACTATGATAGAGTGATATCTGCCCGATCAGGTGGCTAGGCAATTTGGAGAGAGACAGGACCACCCCGATGACCAGTACGTGGCCATATTTGCACGTACTACGAGGGATACCACATGGGGTAGGCCGATCCTGACTGAGGAGGAAGTTACATCATTTAGATAGTTGGTGGCCACGCCATGGCCATATGATCAGGGGTAGGAAGATGCAGGGGTTACACAGGCATACATTACATGGTTCAAGTCACCTATTAGATTGACAGTTCCAGGGGTAGCACCCCCATGGTGGAGGCCTAGAGGCAAATCAAAAAGGCGAGGGTGGGGGCAGGGAGGTAGAAGAGACTAGGATGGAGATAGAGGCAGTGGAGGAGGTGGACCACCTTCAGATCAGAGGGGACAAGGAGATCAGGTGCTTGGGGACCAGTAGAGGGATGGGGATAGGTAGCCTAGAGATGGGGACAAGCAGCAAAGAGATGCCTTGAGAGACCAGCAACAACAACCCCCACCACCACTACCACCTTAGCCATACTAGAGGGATGCACTGATCTAGTAACTATAGGAATAGGTGCAGGTACTTACGAATGAGAGGGACCAAGCCAAAAAATAGGTCCAGGCCCTCACCGCAGAGAGAGATTAGGCCAGATCAGAGTTGGATCAGGAGGTGGGGCAAAGACGATAGCTAGAGAGCATGGCCACCACTTCTCAAGGTAGGATAGTTTCAGCATGGATGTATCATGAGGCTATCAAAGAGGTTGAGTACTATAGGTTACATTATCACCAGGCCGTACCAGCAGGGTCTCAAGTGCCAGAGTAATCTCAACAGACAGGGATGAGACAGGTAGAGGATCAAGCTGAGAGACAAGTGGGTGAGGGGAGCATCTAGTAGGGCTAGCCACCATGATATATTTTTTTGATTTGCACCATTCTTTGAGATCCTCGGGCTTCATTTTTTATAGCCCCGTGGGCATTTGTATACTTGATTGATACATACATTTGATCCTGATTTTGTACCATGACATTTTTTTTTTTTTTTGATGATATATATGATATGGTTCGATTCATTTATGTGATGTGTCCTATTTTATTTATGCATTATGGATGGATGCTTATTTATGTATGATTCATGATATGCAGATGTTTATTGATGCACATGGTTATGGATGCATTTCTTTTTGTATATTTTCTATGCATTTTATGATGATGATGTATGATATGTGGATGCAAATGTGATGATGCATATATGATATGATGATGCAGATGTATGGTCATGAGATGCTTGAAAAACCTATATGATATCCTAAATTATTATATGATATATTCAATGATATGTAAATGCAATGTTTTTTGTATTTTTCCTTATGCATTTATGATGGTAATATATGGATGTTGTTTATATAATTATGTGATGGATACCAATGTAATTATGATATATAAATGCAATGTAAATGATGTGAAATGATTATGATGATGTTATGATATGAGATGACCTATGATGGCATGCAATTGTTATGTTATGCAATGACCTATGATATATGAATGCAATGGTATAAATACAATGATATGAATGCAATTATTTCTTAAGATGTTGTGATATGAAATGTAATGTGATTATGATATGCAAATGATCATGAAATGATGGTGATATGAGATGATTATGTTTTATACTATGCGAATAATGTGATATGCCTATGTGATGATTCATCATTTGCAATGATTCATGGATGCAATGTTATGATATAAAATAATGTACTATGACATGAAATGATTTTTAATGATACAACAACGTGAAATGATTATGACATGATTTATGAAATGTTAAATGATTATGATATGCAATGATATTTTTAGGATGTGATATGCCTATGATATGGATGCCTATTGATACATAATGATTATGCTGTGCTATGTAATGATGCAAATGAATGATACGATGATGCAAATGATATGATGGTGTATATGTGATTTATGCAATGGATGTTTTATGTATGATATGATTTAATAATGCCTATGTGATGATACTTTTATGTGTATAAAATGAATGCAAATTTATGGTACATGAGTTGTTTTGAATAACCAATCTATATTAATGATGAATTTCAGTGCATGTGAGATGATTAATGTTTCCTGTATGATATGATATGATATGATATGATATGCATTATGTTGACAGTTTGTGGATATAGGGTGGATGCATTAGCGATGTTTTTGATTAACTATCATGGTACCATGTTAGTATGGAAAGAAGATAGAAGAAATATGATAATGAATAGAGGATCCAACAAGCCTATATTATTAATGATGATGATGATGACGATTTGATTATCAAGAATTGGGATTTTAAAAGGGCCATTCACCTTATGTTTGATAATACACATAGGTACTATGCATCAAGGTATAAAGAACTAGGATGGTGTTGTACCTAGTGTGATGGACTTTGACTCGGCAATCAGATAGGAATACTTTTGTTCATACCTGACATACGAAACCTTATCTAAAATGTAGTTCAAATATTTCAAATATCTTAGACCAAAACATAGAAAGCTGAGCCTTCCTATGTGGTCAAAAAGACACCTAAAACATCCTCCCTACACCCAAATAAAATATGCATAACCAGGTTATATTACAAGAATATCCAACAAGCACAATAGATAAAAAGATAATGATTGTTGCCCCATTTCTTTCTCTTTGAATCCTTTTGTTTGGAAATCATTGAGAGGTCATCAAAATACGCGCCAAAAAGATAAGTCAAAAAGATAAAGATAAAGTAAAGGGCGGGTGCAGGAAGATGGGTAGCAATTTTGTGGGCCCACTGGCTTGCCAATTTGGTGAAATTGGCAATGTAGTGGCCAGTTTTGAAAAAATGGGTCTAAGAAATGGGGTCTCCAAGTGATTAAATCACTGGGAGACCCCATTTCTTGGACCCATTTTTTCAAACAAGCAAGTTAAGTTGCCAATTTCACCGAATTTCCAAGCTAGTGGGCCGACTGGCTTGCTAATTTGGTGAAATTGGTAATATAGTGGCCTGTTTTGAAAAAATGGGTCCAAGAAATGGGGTCTCTTGGTGATTTACATCACCGAGAGACCCCATTTCTTGGACCCATTTTTTCAAATAGGGCAAGTTAGGTTGCCGATTTCACCAAATTGGCAAGCTAGTAGGCCCACTGGCTTGCCAATTTGGTGAAATTGGCAATGTAGTGGGGCCCATTGGCTTGCCAATTAAGTGAAATTGGCAATGTAGTGGCCTGTTTAAAAAAATGGGTCCAAGAAATGGGGTCTCCTTGTGATTTACATCACCGGGATACCCCATTTCTTCGACCCATTTTTTCAAACAAGCAAGTTAGGCTGCCAATTTCACCGAATTGCCAAGCTAGTGGGCCCACTGGATTGCCAATTTAGTGAAATTGGCAATGTAGTGGCCTGTTTGAAAAAATGGGTCCAAGAGATGGGTTCTCCCAGTGAAAAAATGGGTCCAAGAAATGGGGTCTAGTGATAAATCACTGGGAGACCCCATTTCTTGGACCCATTTTTTCAAACAGGCCAAGTGATGGAGAGGCAGTGGGAGGTAGATAGAGAGAGATATATAGAGGGAGCGAGAGAGAGTGGAAGGGATTGATTGAGAAAGAGGTACACAGAAAGAGGGAGAGGGTAGATAGAGACAATTAGAGAGGGTAGGAGAGAGGGAGGGAGAGAAAGGTGAGATGTATAGATAAAGAGAAAGGGATATAGTTTGAGGGTATAGGGTTTTGGGATTAGGGTGGACCTATAGGGTTGATGATTTAGAGTATTGGGTTAAGGGTATAGGGTTGAGGGTAGAGGGTATTGGGTCTCCACCCTCAACCCAATACCCTCTACCCTCAACCCTTAAACCCTTAAACCCAAGAAAACTCTCTACCCTAATCCCTAAACCCTAAGAGGGAGTGGGAGAGAGGGAGTGATAGAGAGGTAGTGGGAGTGAGATAGAGATAGATAGATAGAGGGAGCGAGAGAGAGTGGTAGGGATTGATTGAGCAAGAGGTACATAGAAAGAGGGAGAGGGTAGATAGAGATAATTAGAGAGGGTAGGAGAGAGGGAGGGAGAAAAAGGTGAGATGTATAGATAGAGAGAAAGGGATAGGGGTTGAGGGATTAGGGTGGAGTACCTATAGGGTTGATGATTTAGGGTATTGGGTTGAGGGTATAGGGTTGAGGGATTAGGGTTGAGAGTAGAGGGTATTGGGTTGAGGGTAGAAGGTTTAAGGGTTTAGGGTTAAAGGGTTTAGGGTTGAGGGTTTAGGGTTGAGGGTTGAGGGTAGAGGGTATAGGTTTGAGGGTATATGGTTGAAGGATTAGGTTGAGGGTCCAATGTATATGGTAGATGGTATAGAGGCTGAGGGTTGAGGGTTTAAGGGTTGAGGGTTGAGGGTTGAGGGTTGAGAATTGAGGGTTGAGGGTTTAATGTATAGGGTATAGGTTAGAGGGTAGAGGGTTTAAGGGTGTAGGGTTTAAGGTTGAGGGTAGAGGATTGAGGGTATAGGGTTGAGGGTCCAATATATAGGGTAGAGGGTATAGGGGTTAGGGTTTAAAGGTTGAGAGTTGAGTGTAGAGGGTAGAGGGTTGAGGGTTTAAGGGTTGAGGGATTAAGGGTTTAGGGTTGAGGGTAGAGGGTTTAGGATATAGGTTTGAGTGATTAGGGTTGAGGGTTGAGGGATTAAGGGATGAGGGTTGAGAATTGGGGGTTGAGGGTTTAATGTATAGGGTAGAGGGTTTAAGGGTTTATGGTTTAAGGGTTTAGGGTTGAGGGTTTAGGGTTGAGGGTAGAGGGTATAGAATTGAGGTCTCATCACTAAGAGACCCCATTTATTTGACCCATTTTTTCAATTAGGCCAAGTTAGGTTGCCAATTTCATCGAATTGGCAAGATAATGAGCCCACTAGCTTGCCAATTTGGTGAAATTGGCAATGTAGTGGCCTATTTGAAAAAGTGGGTCCAAGAATTACATCACTGAGAGACCCCATTTCTTGGACCCATTTTTTAAAATATGGAAAGTTAAGTTGCCAATTTCACTGAATTGGAAAGCTAGTGGGTCCACTGGCTTGCCAATTCAGTGAAATTAGCAATGTAGTGGCCTGTTTAAAAAAATGGGTCCAAGAAATGGGAGCCATCTCTCCCTCTCTCTCTCTCTCTCTCTCTCTCTCTCAGGTCTCTCCCTCCCATCGCCTCCGCCTCTCTCAAGTATTTCCCTCCCACCCTAACTAGAGAATACTCTCTCTCTCATGTCTCTCCCTCACACCCCCTCACCCTCTCTTAGGTCTCTCTCTCTCTCTCTCTCTCTTTCTCTCTCCATCCTAAACACTAATCCCTATATTGTATAAACTTAACCTTAAAATTTCAACCCTATACCTAATATCCTAAACCCTAATCCCTATACCCTATAAAATCAACCTTATACCTTCAACCCTATACCTTAAACCATAAACCCTACACACTCATCCCTCATCCCTATACCCTATACCCTAAACCCTTAACCCTATAATTAAACACTAAATCCTACATTAAACCTTGTACCCTAAACCTTGAACCCTAAAACCTCAACCCTAAACCCAATACCCTCAACCCTATACCCAATATCCTAAACCCTAATCCCTATACCCTATACACTTAACCCTACACCCCCAAACTTGAAAACTATACCTCAACCCTCAACCCTATACCTTAAACCCTAAACCCTACACCTTCAACCCTCATCCCTATACCCTATACCCTCAACCTTATAACCTAAGCCCTGAACATCATCCCTCAACCCTATACCCTATACACTTATCCCTATACCCTAAACCTTGAACACTATCCCTCAACCCTCAACCCTATACCTTAAACCCTAAACCCTTCACCCTCAAGCCTCATCTCTATACTCTACACCCTCAACCTTATACCCTAAACCATAAAAAATATCCCTCAAACCTATACTTAAATGACAAACTCTATACTCTCAAGCCTTAACCCTATACCTTATACCCTTAACCCTACACCCTAAACCCTAATCCATATACCCTATAAACTTAACCTCATACCCTCAACCCTAAACATTATACCTCAAACCTCAACCCTTAAACTTATACATAAATCCTAAACCCTAAACCATCAACCCTAAACCTAATATCCTCAACCCAATACCCTCAACTATATACCCAATATCCTAAACCATAATCCATATACCCTATAAACTTAACCTTATACCCTCAACCCTAAACACTATCCCTCAAACCTCAACCCTATACCTTAAACCCTAAACCCTAAACCCTAAACCCTCATCCCTCATCCCTATACCCTATACCCTCAACTTTATACCTAATATCCTAAACCATAATCCCTATTCCCTATACACTTAAACCTATAACCTCAACACTATACCTTAAACACTAAACCTTACACCCTCAACCCTCATAGGGGGAGAAAGAAAGAGGGGGAGGGAGGGATTGGGGGGAGAGAGAGAGGTTGGGAGGGAAAGAGGAGATAAAGATAAATACAGAGGGAAGAAGAGGTAGAGAGACATGAGAGATAAATAGTAGATAATGAAGGATAGATGGAGGGAGAGGTATGGAGGGAGAGAGAGAGGTGAGAGATAGGTGAGATAGAGAGCAATAAAGAGAGTGTGGTAGGGAGTGATAGAGGGATATGCGGGTAGAGAGGGATAGGTGGGATAGAGAGAAGTAGAGAGAGATAGAGATAGAGGGAAGGAGGGAGGGTGGGTGAGAGAGGGAAGGAAGGGAGAGGTAAAGAGGGATATGTGAGATAAAGATAATTAGAGAGAGAATGGTGACATATAGAGAAGGAGAGAGTTACATAGAGGGAAAAAGAGAATGGTGAGATAGAGAGGAGAGAGTGAGAGAGAAAGAGGGTGAGGGAGGAGTGAGAGAGAGCAAGAGATAGGTAGAGGGAGGGAGAGGAGAGATAGAGAGTAGATAGGGGAAAAGGTAGGGAGGGAGACATCTAGTGAGAGAGAGAGGGCTAGGGGAGATAAAGATAACTAGAGAAAGAAGGAGAGGTAGAGAGAAGTAGAGAGAGAATAAGGGAGGGAGAGAAGCAAGATAGAGAGGTGTAGAGAGAGTGGTAGGGAGTGATGGATGGATATATAGGTAGAGAGGGATTAGGGAGATAGAGAGTAGAGAGGGAAGGAGAGGGAGAGGTATGAGGGGAGAGAGAGGGAGGTGAGAGAGAGGTGAGATAGAGAGAAATAGGGAGAGTGTGGTAGGGAGTGATGGAGAGATATGCGAGTAGAGAGGGATAGGTGAGAGAGAGAAGTAGAGAGAGATAGATATAGAGGGAAGGAGGGAGGGTGGGAGAGAGAGGGGAGGAAGAGAGAGATAAAGAGGGATATGTGAGATAAAGATATGTAGAGAGAGAATGGTGACATATAAAGTAGAGAGTTACAAAGAGGGAAAGAGAGAATGGTGAGATAGAGAGGAGAGATTGAGAGAAAAAGAGGGTGAGGGAGGAGTGAGAGAGAGTGAGAGAGAGAGAGAGGTAGAGGGAGGGAGAGGAGATATAGAGAGTAGATAGGGGAAAAGGTAGGAG